>BMAV01013599.1:32490-54059 GCA_019973955.1 Trichonephila inaurata madagascariensis | reverse complement strand
TATTATAGGTGCGCATACTTATGGAAGATTTTCATTAATGTTTGATTGTTTTCTAAATTTAACATCGCTTTTAACCCGGCATCACTCGCGCGAAAACGACTAAGTTCTCGCGCAGGGTATCTCATACCTAAAGGTGTTAACATTCTGTTTTTACCATAAAACTTGTATGCAAAAGTTAAAAAGGATGAAAAGTAGGAAATACAATATGTTTATTACATTTTTCACACGTAAATTTAGTTTTTCAGTTCTTTTTATAAGGGCATTCAGTACATTGTTTATACATTCCTTTAATCTCGTTGTGAGTGAGTGCGATGTTTTCACTGGATCTTAATTTTTGTTAATCTGTTTCTTTTTAAAACTAAACATATAGAAGTAAACTTCTCTATTCTTTAAATTCAAAAATTTTGGTATTTCTTTTTTTAGTTTCCCTTCTTGCTCCAGCAATAGTTTTTTTTTCTTCAGAAGTTCATCTGAAAGTGAATAAGATGTGTACCAGGTGTCACCTTTAAAATTATGTTCTTCTCAAATGTTTTTGTGTCTTTACATATAAAACATTTATTTTCAACAGTGTCCTTCTAAATCTGGATTGATTTCAGTGGATGAATCATACTTGCTTTTATACTCTTCATCATTTGATTTTTCCTCATCATAACCGTGAAGAGAATTCTTCCAAAAATACAGTTGTACTATATCTATTAAATTACTTAAGTACCACACATTTCTTCATAACTACAATAATACGCCATAGCATAAGGAAGATTTAAAACATGCTCATGCATTCATATTTGTAACAGTGATTCATGTGCAGGGTATGACATACCGGAAGAGGTAGTATCCAAAAATATATCCAAAAATATATCCCCTCAAAGGATATGACCTTAAAGTCAGCTACAAGAGAAACTATCCATACTCTGCCCAAGAAGTGCTGGGTTAAACAACATTTAATCGCCAACAGCCCTCGTGTTGGTTTAGAAACTATTATATGTATTATATGAAAATTATTATTTTCCCTTAAGGAAATCATAATTTTTAATTATTTGCTAATCATTATAATCTTGTCAAGTGTATTATTACTTTCAATGGATTTGTTGTACTTATTGGTTTTAGGACCATGAAGCCAAATATTGCAATATATTGGAAACATCAAATTCTGGCTTATACTAGTTGCATATATTTTAAATAGATACAATTTTCAAGTATCGTCAGATTGTGAGTAATGTTTAGTTTGAATTGAGTGATGTTTACATTCTATTACATTATTAACCTTATTTCTCTGCCAGTGTGCAACAATTATGAAAATCTAGAATTTGCTGATGAAAGATGACAAAACAATGAATTTTTTTCAACTCAAAGAAATTTGTCTGAGACAAAGTGTTTTTGTTCAAACCATTACACCATATAGATAGATAGAAGTAAGCAAGATGTGCTGCTGGATGTGTACCATCATTAGTTAATGGCATACTATTAATCTTCACTTGAATGAGTTCTCTTGATATAAGATTCCATCTATAGAAGCCTTTTAAGCTTTATTTCCTTTGGGGCCAATTTATTTGTAGCATTACATTGTCGACCAATTCGTCAAATTAAGAGATGTGTTTGTGAGATTTTGTGGAAAATTTTGTCACTCTTTATTTTACTTGACTGTTTTGGAAAAATATTAAAAAATTCAAAATATTTATTCATGCTGAAAAGAAAAGGGTACTTACGTCTTATTGCAACCTATTGGTGACATTATGTGAATCGAAGCACAAGGATGTCATTTTGGAGCGTACGACGCATAGGAAATCGGGGTTGACAACTTGGTGAATTATTAATAGAATTGGCAATTGTGATAATATGTAAGTATAAAAAAAAGACAAAATATGGAAGCATTGTATAAAGCAGGGGTAGCCAACCTTTTCGGGAAGAGTGCCACTATTTGATAAAAAATAATTTTGTGTGCCACTTCCAACTTTTCCAATAAATAAATATTTAAAGTAAAAAAATGTTATTTATTGGCTTATTGAGGGATTTTTACGCAATGAATAGAGTGTCTTGAAGTGTATGTATGTACATTGATAGAAAACATTCGCCAAAACCGTTGAAATTCATATACCTCACAAAAAAATTGTACAAAAATAAAATCGCATAAAAAAGGACCACACAAAACCAGGTTCTACTGTAATTAAAATGCATTGTGTTGGTTAAATTGCTGATCTCTCCTTATATATAAAAGGGGACATAGATGTTATGCATGGAATTTATTAATTCTAATTTGGGGAAAATGCTTTTGTGTTGAAAATCAGTTTACCATAATTGCCAATACTGCTATTATAAAATATCTGGTTTAATGTCAGTCACTTAAAGAAATTAAAATTTTTGTTTAATTTCTTGTTACTTCAGAAACATTTAAGAAATACTGTTTCAGGATAAAATAGTAAATAAAATTCAATGTAGATTCATTTGTACTTTTTTGTTAGTTGGTACATTAGTAGAAGTAGTTATACTTTTGCAGTGAATATGTTAATATATATATTTTTCATTATAAGCTGCGATTTTATAATTTCAATTTTAGTCATTGTGAAGAATTAAAACTATATTTTGTGGCTTATGACACCATGTTGTGAAAAACTGTTCAAAAATACTAATCTTAAATAGCGTGTATGTTTTTTTTTTATCTATAAAGGAACTAAATGCTTTATTGATCTTGATTTTGTATAGAAAGAAAGCATTTATTGTATGTTTCTTTTTTAATTAACCCCTTAGCCGTCATCGTGATTTCTTAAACTTAGAGAACTTTATTGACATCACACTTAAAGACACACATTGCAACAGACATCGTAATTTTGATCTTTTATCAAAAAGTGTTGAGAACACCTGAATTGTGGCACCACCCTCAGATTTCAGAAGCTAATTAGAAGAAAGATTTACACATACGTATCATAGTGACATAAACATAAAAGAATTGGGTAGACCAAAATCTTCAAGAATTCTACGACTAACAGAATGTCTTTTCCGGCTTTTGTTCTACAAAACATCAAAATAAGCTTTCACAAGATACTGTGCTGTATGTTGTGCTGAAAGAAATAAAAAAGGGGAAAAAATGAGTCAGTATATGTAATGTGTAATGTTAGGCTTTGTGCTGCATCTTGCTTCCAAATATATCTCACAAAAGAAAATTTGAATAACTTTTTAAAAGGAGTATTACATTATTATTATTATTTCTGTATTAAAAGTATAAATAAATGTTTTTACTGAAAAAAATGTATTTTTTCAAATCAGTAATTGAAAAGAAAAAGGATAAAAGTCAATAAGCATGCAGTATTTGGCTCTTATCTACAATGTGAATGAAAATTCAAATAAAAATATTGATTGATTTTTATTTTTTTTATTGTATTGTTTACCAAAACAGGGATCTAAAATGTGTTTTCTTAAATAAACAAAATTGCTTTTTTTTTCGGTTTTTCAAAAGATGTGTGCATTGAGGGATTAATTCAAGTGTGTATTGTTGGTAAACATTATATTTTGTATCACCATATAGTTTTGAATTAAATTTTTTTCAATTTATTCTTTTATTTGTGTATACAATTTTTTAAGTAGTGTATTGATTTCATTATTTGACTATGCTTTCTTCTTTAAACAACTAGAAACCTAAAGGTACAGCTGCCGCATATATAACCAGAGGACAAGCTATGAGAAAACTTCAGTTATCTTTGAAAGATTTTCGGTAAGTTCTGAATTATTTGTTTTGATTGTACTTGTAATCAATGAAATTGCTAGGTGTATATGATAAAATGTACTATTTTTCTAGAAGTAGGATTTCTGAATAATCTGCAACTGTGTGTAATTTGTTTTACCAAAAATATCAATAAACAATATACTGTAAACTCAGGTGTATAACGTGCATTTTTAACATAAAAAATAAGATTGAAATTTATGGTTGTGTATTATATGCTGGGTATGAAAAGGATAATTTCAAAAATAAAAAGAGATGATCACATAAAAAAATTTAGTTTCTACATAGATCAGAATAATGTTTATTTTAAAGAAATGATATACCTAATGAACTTAGAGTTGTAATTCTAAAAGTATATTATTTTCAAAAGCCAGGGATAATATCTTATATAAAAGACTTCAAAACATAAGAGCACTGCATATGTACATTTCAAGTTTCTTTGTATTTTATGGTATATATTGTTGTAATTATTTATTAATGAATGATTACTCTAAATTCTCTTCCCTCATTGATACTTGAAGAATATTCAACAAAATGATGCAGCTTGCAAAGGTTTAGAAGCTCTTTATTTTTACTGCTGTGACTTTTCATCCCTCTCACTCACTTAAAATACTTCTCTTTGTACACTAAAATCACTTTGACCTTAATATTGGTATGCGCTAACATTTGTTTGTACATTTATCCTAGAAAGTTGTCGCAAATTTAGTTTTGTGCAAAAATTTCAAAAATCGGATCTAATTTCTGAAAGCTCTGGTATATATTTGTCACTTAGCCTTAAAACGGTAAGATACTTAGATGTCACATAATAGGAGCTAGATATTTCCAGGCTGTATGGAACCTCTCTCTCCCAAATACTAAATATTGATGTTTTAATTTGAGTTTAAATAATTTTTCATCTTTAGAGTGTCATGATAAAAATTGAGTTTATTCCTTTTGAAGAATGTAAAAATCATGCATGATTATATCTTGTATAATCTTAAACTTTTAAGACAAAGTCTGTCAAAACACATCTTCACATCAATGCTTAAACAAGTTGTTTACCTTAGTTTTATCATTAATATTTATCTTTGTACAAACTTAAATTTTAAGATAACTACATTCACAATATTTCTCCATTTTTAGAAAGTTTTCCCTTGTTACTTTAAGAAGAATTATAACTGCTTACACATTTTATGATGTTAATGATACTAAAGTTAAATTTTCTAGAAAAATTATATATTCAAATAACTTTATTGTGGCTGGAGTGTAGATTAGTGTGTTCTTTGGATTTGGTGTTGTTTTTTAGATTTCATAGTGAGAAGGATTGCATTCTGGCAGATTGCTTTGTTACCCAGATACAATAAGATGCAGACTTATTCCAATAAGATAACATTTTCTGTATACTTGATTGCTACTCTTTATTTAAAATTGGAGGAGGTTTTTTAAAAGATAAACTTTTCTTTTTGGAGTAAACATTTCATTGTTTTCATTGAAAAACTTGAAATTTTGTCTTTGATATTCATTGCAAATTTATATCACTTTGGATTTGCCTTCAATTGTTTACCTGAACAGTACAGATAAAATGTCTAATTTACATTCTTTTTCTAAAATGATTTTTGGAGTGAAAGACGGAAATACTTGTGATACATTAATTGCTAAAGGTGTGATTTTGAATATTGAACATTTAGTTTATACAAAAATAACAAGCATGGGATTTAGAAGAATTTGTCTGTTGAATTTATTTCAAAATACTGCTAGAGAGGAAGGAATATGCATCACATTAAAAGATCTGCAAGAAAGAATATTGGAAGAAAGTAAATAAGAGGTAGGATCAAAAGTTTAACAAGAACAAACATGTGGTTATGAAAAGCCAGCGATGATTTTATTTCTTTTTAGATTACTGCCTTGGATTACAAGTTTCTGGAATATAACTAAAACTCAATTGCTTATTTTTAGATTCAATTCTATTCAAATTTTCTAATTTCACATGGATAAGAATGTACAGAAACAGCAATTCTATAAGCAG
The DNA here is from genome assembly GCA_019973955.1 of Trichonephila inaurata madagascariensis. Lineage (NCBI taxonomy): Eukaryota > Metazoa > Arthropoda > Arachnida > Araneae > Nephilidae > Trichonephila > Trichonephila inaurata. The sequence continues at coordinate 48,339 of BMAV01013599.1, read as the reverse complement.
TACCACATCTTTCTTGACCTTAAAGATTTTCTTTCTTTTTTGGGGGGAGGATTTGAATTCTAATAGAAAGTCCTTCTTCTTTAGTAATAGAAAAAAATACTTATTTCTTAATTTTAAAATGTTTTATTAATTTTCTTTTATACACATGGTAATTTGTATTATTAATTTGCTGGGAATTTCCTATATCTACAGTTAGGCACCTGCTAGTGGTAGGTAAAAAATTGCAAATTTCAACAAAGGACACACTTATCTACATTCTAGTCTAGGAAAGGAATACTCAACCTTTTTTCCTGCTGGGCCACATACTTATGGCAAATATTTCATGTGGGGCCGCAACATGTGCGTGAGGATAATGGAGTAAAACTCTACAAGACCAAAACAAAATTGATCAAAATAATAAAACTAATTTTTTTAGCTTTTTTTTTAAATACTTTATTAATCTCTATCAAGCACGCATAAAAAATATTTACTTTTATGCATTTTTTATTGAGTTGTGTGGGGTAATTTCAATTAACTTTTATCCATGACCAAGCCCGTTGCTTACATTCTACAATCAAAAAGAGGATATTGATAGATTGGATTGCTTGATTGGTAGAAATTTTTAGTACATTGTTATTAAAAATAATTGAATTTCTTGGTGCAATAGGTCATAACCGGGTCACTCAGAAAAGGCTGGTAAGCCACAGGTTGAGTGTCACTGTTCTAGTCCTTCATTACATATACTTCAATATTAATAATTATGAACAAAAAATTAGATCAATATTATTGTATCCAAGAAAAAAAAAGAGACAATATCCATACATGTCACATTAAAAAGGATAGTAGTTTTAACGATTCATCTGCTTATAATTGCTCTTTTATTTATCTATTTGTATTGCAAGTAAAAAAAATTTGTCCTGTACTACTTTTATTTGAAACTTAATGCTTCTATTGGATTTTGTATATTTATTTGTAGTTATAAATTTTAAGGTTGTATATTTACCATTTTTACTTCAAATATGATTAAAATGATGTAACCTTGATTATATGTTAAATAATTTAAATACTCTCACAAAAAAAAATATATGCACCCAGATAAAATCGAACTGCTATCACGAAACTTGACAGGAATGTAGTTTAGCAAGAGAAAAAAATTATTATTAAAATTTTGATGGCAATGAGACAAGGGTAAGTGTGCTATGCACATGAGATGTGCAGCAGGGAGAGTTTAAAAGCATGATTGCTCATATCGTAGGGTTATTCAAAAAAATCTGTCGGATTTGGATGGGACGTTATTGTGACTGGAGATGCCTCGGAGATGTAACCAGTAACAGTACAAACAATTGTCTGACTTTGAAAGAGGGCATATGGTAGGTCTCAGAGAAGCAGGTTGGTTGAACAGGCGTGTTAGCTGCTACCTTGGTCAGAGTGATATGAAAGTTGATCGGTGATGGCAACAATGAATCACAGAAAGGATAGTCTACCATTGGGGAGGGTCAGGATATCCCAGGAACACAAATGTGCACAATGATTGCATAATCATAAGAAAGGCCATGTCCTCACTAACAGCATCACCAGAATCTGTTTGATGCCATTTACCACGTTCCAGACATCTGCTGGTATCAAGGGAAACCAATGGGAGATGACTACCCGACACAAGTGTAAGGAGCCAACAAACATTAAGATGCATACCTCTACCCCACATTATTGGCAATGACGACTGGATTTTTACCAACCCTAGGCAGCTAGTGATGACTGGAGGTGTGTGATCTTCAGCAATGAATCCCAATTCAGTCTCAATGCTGATGACCAGTGCATATGCATGTGGAGGCAGCCAAGCCACTGACTCGATCTAGCATTTTTGTGAGGAGGCATGTAGAGATTACACAAGGCGTGACAGTGTGGAGAGCAATTTGTTGGGGCATATGATCACCTCTAGTCATCCTTCAATGCATTTTGATGGCCTGCAATTATGTGGACGAGATTTTAATGCCAGTTATGCTGCCTTTGCTATCAAATTACCCTGATGCCGTTTATCAGTAAGACAATGCGTTTTCACATACTGCACAACTCTCCCAATAATGTCTTCAAAGATATGACACACTCAAGTGGCCTTCCAGGTCACCAAACATCACACCAATAGAGTGCACCTGAGACATGCTTGGAAGGCAATTGCTGCTGTCCCAGAATGCAAGTGAATTAACTGCCCAGTTACAAAGATTATGGCATGATCTTTCACAAGAGGTCATAGGTGATCTTATTGATTGGTTGCCATGCAGTATTTTGGCTAGTTAGCTGCTAGAGATGGATTTACTACCTACTGATTTGTAACCTTTTTCATGCTGTATCTTAATGAAACAATCTGTTCTTCTGAATTTGTAACCATTTGCTTATATCCTCGTGTACTACATGTTCAGTTTCATAGTAGTAGCTTGTTTCCTTCTGGGTGTATATATTTTTTTCGGTACTTTTGTATTATCACAACTATCTCCAATGTTCAAGATAACTTGTCAAGTTGGCAACCCTAATTTCGTATGTATCTTATGAGCTGAATTGGCAATCGTGTGCTTCGTTTCATGTAATGTTGCGAACAGGTTGCGATTATAAAAAAGTGCCCTTTTTCTTGTGATGCGTATGTAAAATATAGGTAAAATGTGCTATCTAATTTAAAATTACTTACTGTAAGATTGTGATTCAGTGCAGCAAACTTTTTCATTTTTAATATTTGTTTTATAGTATTAAATATCAACAATCTTACAGCATTAATTCTTTAAGAATTTCAGTGTTTATTTCACTTTTAAATTTTAAATGACAAATGCAATAAACTTTAATATTCTTCCTTATAATTTGGTTGGTAATTTTATTTTTATTGATAAAACTAATTTGATTGGTATATATTTAAATTTTTAATAAAATGTAAATTTTTTTCAGCCGCCTTTGTATACTTAAAGGTATTTATCCAGTTGAACCACCTAATAAGAGAAAAGCAAATAAAAATAGATCTACAAACAACACTTATTATTTAGTGAAAGATATTAGGTTTCTTTTACATGAACCTCTTATAAACAAATTTCGAGCATTCAGGGTATGTATGTTTTGTAATTGCATGCTAAATATATGTAAAACTTGACTTTATAATCTTCTGAAATTTTACCTTAATTCTGCTGTATTATTCTATATTGCTTTTTTGCACTTTTTTCATTTGTTTTATTTAAATATACTTCCAGGTATTTATTAGGCGCTTGAAAAAGGCTATAGGCAAAAAAGATCAAGAAACCACTCATTGGTTACAAGAAAGAGTACCAATTTTTAAGCTTGATCATATAGTGAAAGAAAGGTTATTTAAAAAGTTATTTTACCTTCTTAATGTAAAGAAAAATACATGCTAAATAAATATAGTTTCTCTTTAAGAGTTAACTGAAATCATTTTTATTCTTAGTTCCTAAAATAATTTTTTGAAGGTTCAAGTTAATTGCATGTGCTAATTTTTCTTAGTTCAAAACAAAATATCTCAATTATTCAGTTTTAAGTACTATTGTATACCTTGGTAGTGTAAAAAGTTGTGATTTTTGTTAAAATAGTATATTTATTAAAAGTAAAATTATATGTTAAGTTTTAACTAAATATTTTAATTTGTATTTGCTTGTTAATAGAATAGAAATTATTAAAATTTTATCTTTGTCATTACTATATATATTTATCAATAATTCATTATAGTTTAAATTATAAAATACTTATAAATTAAAAATTATATTCACGTTTAATTATTGTGTGAGCTGACTGGGTGGCGTAGTTGGTTTGTCACTGGCCTTGTACGCCTAAGGTTGTGGATTCTACTCTGACCCGTGTTGGGTTTTCACGTTGCAGAAAATCGACAGCGTCCATATCGTATGGTTATGCAGCATGTTAAAGATCCCTAGAGTGCCTGTTTGACTTGGGTTCTCTCAGCAAAATTAAATTCCTAGTACCATTTTGCATCATCAGAGTTTAGGTGCCACCCTTTGGAGAGGAAACTGGGCATCAAATTTACATTGCAGCAGTTGGTATTCCACCTATATGGTGCCACATGTAAAAGTGATACCAATTCCCAGAGAATATACTAGATTTGCAATGGTAAATACCAATCTGCAGCCACATTGGGAAATAAATGAAAAAAAAATATTGCTGTTGGCTTAGAAGGGGTTACTTTTCAGTGTTTTTTTATCATCAAAGGTTTTTATCTTTATAATTATTTTTGATTAGAAAATTTTATATAAAAAATAGATTAAAAAGATTTAATAAAGCATCGAGTTCTTGTATTTATGTATTATTAATGTAATAATTTGACTACACACATTTTGTTTCTTCATAATGATGGGTATTTGGGTTGGTAATTATTTATATATATATTAATTGAAAATAATCTTAAGTATGACTGTAGATTTGTTTATATTTGAGTGCTAGTCTTTGCATTTATATTCCTAAATTTCTGAGGAATACCATTCAGTACATTATACTTCTGTAATTATATTTTTGCTTGAATTTGATTTTGTTTTATTTGTATTTCTCAACCATAGTGAATATTAAATATTGATTCAAAAATTTTACTAGAAACATTTAGTTGATTTTTCCCCCCTTCAGGTATCCAACATTCATTGATGCACTTAGAGATCTTGATGATGCTATATCCATGTGCTTTCTTTTTGCTACATTTCCCAAGAGCCAGCATGTTAAAGAAGAACTGATACAGTTGTGTCGAAGGCTTACAAGTATCTATCTTAATATTTATATTGTAAATTTGATTTGAGGAATTTTTCAATACATAATTGATAATCGACAAGTATAAAGTTTTTTATTAGCATAATGCTTTTTTAATTAATTTAAGTTACCAAAAACTCCTCCTTAAACTACTCTACTTTTAAAATTTTTCTTTCATTTGATGTCTTGAAAATACTAGGAAATTTAGGAAGGGAATCTATATCTTTAAAATCCCCCACCTGCCTCAGATGATTTAAATTATAAATAATTTTTAACTTTGTAAACTGTCATTTTTGTCCAATGAAAAAGCCACCAAATTTTGCTAACAGGGTTACAATTAAACATGAGAGCTTATTTCATATCTTTATGCTTAATAACTAAATCCCTTGAGGGGGAAAAAAGTGACAGTAATTGCTAAATTCTATATCTGTCCTACATAGTGACAGCTTACTAATTAATTTTCAATCTATGATTTGTGTTTGATTAGGATTGCTCTTTAAAGTTGAATAATTTTAAGATATACAAGGGTGGTCCCAGAAGTACCCAACCCAACAAAGAAAACTCAAAAATTTTTTTAACATAATTTCCTTTCAGCTCTGTAAACTTTTCCCAGTGATGTTCAATAAGTTTGATACCCTTTTTATAATTAGAATTGTCTTGCTCCTCAAAATAGCCTTTAACTGCTGACATCACTTCTTCATCGTTGGAAATTCTTTGACCACTGAGCCTTTTTTTCATGTTTGGGATTAGAAAATAATCTGAAGAGTCTAATTCTGGCGAATAGGATGCATGAAGTAGCAATTCAAACTTTGATTCATTAATTTTGGTCATTGCAATAATGGATTTGTGAGCGGGTGCATTGTCTTGATGAAACAGCACTTACTTCTTAGCCAAATGCAGCCGTTTTTGCATGATTTCTTCGCTCAAGCTTTGTAATAAGTTTGCGCAATACTTGCCATTGATAGTTGTTCCTTTTTCACAAGATAGCCAATGAAAATTATCCCACGTGCATCCCAAAAAACCGACGCCATGACCTTGCATACACATCATGACACTGTTTTTGCTTGAGTGTGAGCAAACATGTCACCCATCTTGCTCACAGCTTTCTCACATTCAAATTTTCAGATAATATGGAATGTACCACACTTTTTGAAATGCCTACTATGTCTGCTTGCTCATACACTTTCAATCGATGATCATCCAGTACCACTTTGTGGATTTTCTTCACCATTTCTAGAGGCATAACCTCATTTGGTCAACCACTGCAATGCTCGTCTTGGCAGCTTGTACGGCCTTTTTAAAACTGCTACCCAATATTTTACTGTTGTAAACAAAGGAGTAGAATCTAGTTCAGCTTATATATTGGTTAAGCTGAGACCTTTCAAATAAAAGTATTGTATCACATAACAAAGACCAATTTTCTCCATTTTCTCAAATTCACTGAAAACATTCACTATTGATGACTGCCAAACAAATACTAAACAACGAGGCATCTTCTAACTTTAAACATAAGCTTTATAGATTGTGTACTTTCTAATACAGTGTTATTTTTCAAACAACTTACTGCCATCTCTCGATCAGACCGGGTATTTATGGAACCACCTTTATATATGATCATGTTGTGTGATATTCTCATAATGTATTTCTGATGAATTTGGTAATCATGATCTTGTAAATTTCATTTGAAATAATCATGATTTGACAAAGTTCAGCTGTCTTATAGTAATGAAAAAAAATAGAAGAACTTATGTATAAAATTTGAATTAATAAATAAAAATAACAAAGCCATAGATAATTTTTATTATTACCCAATTTTTGGTTTTAGTTTTGAATATTCAAAATTTTCAATGGGACATCAAATAATTTTTTTGCAGTTGAATTTATGCACTATGTTGTAGAAGTAAAAGCACTACGAAAAGTATTTATATCAATTAAAGGAATTTATTATCAAGCTGAGATACATGGACAGCAGATAACATGGATTGTGCCACATACATTTGGCTTCTCTGTAAGTATTATCGTTTTATAACAAAAAAATGTTTCATGAAATTTAATTTACGTAGTACTAAATTACATAATATGCATGTTTCTTTTCAAGGAATGTTATTTTTATTGCATCTTTTGTATGTTGAGATATATGTGGAGAATACTATTATAGAGTTGAAAATGTGATGGCTTATAATCTATGCTTGTTACCTAATTTCAAATAATCAAAAATCTCCTTTCCCTTTTAATGTAATTTTTTAAATAGATTTTACATGAAAATAATTTTTTTGTGATATAATTTCAATAAGTCTTGAATGTACTATCAAACTTCTATTTTGACTATCCAAAGAGTTGAAATAAACTTGTGTAATGTTTAGAGATAGTCACAATATATGAAATTAAGTTCTGTATACTGATTCATGCATATGCATTTTACTTTCCTATCTAGTTCTTTTTTTTTTAAATCATAAAGTTATGAATGGTATATATACTACCATCATGTTTACAATATCATTAAAGATAATTGCATTTGAAATTTTGCTCATCATTGTTTTTAAATAAAAAAAAGGAAAAATTTATCTCAATTAGTTTGTCCTTATTTTAAAGATAAACTTTAGCAGAAAGTAATTTAAACTCTGATTGTTCCATTCAATTTATTTTTGTGAACTTTCTCTTTAACATATAATTTTGATTATATTATTTTATGTATGATACTATAATTCAATTGAATTTTTTTAAGTAACTTTAAATTATTCAATTATAATTATTAACTGCAAAATTCCTTACCATTCTAATAAGTTAATTATGTTGGTGAAGAAACAACTCAATTTTATGCAGTCATGTTGTATTTTACATAACATGCGTCATTGACAAAATATGAAAAAAAGAAGAAATAAATGTTTGAACAAGATCCACACACCTTCTAATTCTTAGTATAGAGTAGACTCAATTGTTTGTGTGTGAGTTGTAAAAATTAAATCAATAAAATAGTATTGTACATCCCGAAAGAAATGGTAAAATATACCAATTTAAGAAGTGTCACACATTTGCAAGTACTTATATGTATATATATTTGTAATCTAATTAAAGAGAAAAGAAACCAGAATTTTTAAATGTATTATTTTACATAAATAATAACTTTAGAATAATTTTACATCATTAATAATTTTGGAGCTTATAAATTGTTGTTTTATTGAGATGCTACATTTCATGTTATGAAACTATTGTGTTGTGATCAGCTGTTATAAAAAGTCATTCTTATGTGCATGTAAATTAATGATAAATTTAGAAAATAGTTTCATATCTTATCACTTATTTAGGGATTGACTATTTATTTTATAAAATGTTTAATAATTTTTATACCATTTTTTTTTTATAAAACACTAGCTGTTATACTTACTTGTTCATCACACAAGTGAATTGAAATTACAAGTAGATGGGAAAATTAAAAAAAATAAGATTTAGCTTTTAAATAATATGAAAGATTTTAACCTGAATTACAAATTAGTCTCCTAGTTTAGAATGACTTAATTAATAAAATAGCAAAATCCAGTATATAAATGAAATTGAATTATCTGTTATTTCCCAGATTGGTCATAAAAGGGATACTAAAAAGAAAACCCCCAACTAAATTTGAAAGAATTCAATTTTTTAAAAATTAATACGTGTTTTGGCAGGAAAATGCTTACATGCACATTAACAAACGTTTAAATTATATATTTGATTCAGATCTTTTCTTTAAACATTTTCTCCTACCTTCATTTTTAAAACCAATTCTAAAAATGATAACTTTGTATATGTTAAATAGTTTTGTCTCATTTTAACTATTGTGTGTTTTTGTTTACTATATTTTACTTTAAATTTGTTCTTGTCTTTGATTGTTAGCAACCATCAGATGTGGATTTCAAGATCATGGTCACATTTGTTCAGTTTTACAGTACTATGTTAGGTTTTGTGAATTACAAGCTTTATAATTCCATTAACCTTGTATACCCACCAAAGGTAATTTTTTAAAAAAAAATTTCAATATCCATTCAATAATCTTAAAATTAATAGTATTCTTAAAAGTTTTACTTGATAAATAGTATATAAATCAATGTTCATGCTTATACTAGAGGTATACATTTAATACTAATAATGTTCATGTATATCATGTATATCCTTTAACAGGTGTTATATCATGAACATTGAGTTGCTGCATTTTTTTGTGTGTGTTTTTAAATTGTTTTAAAACTAAGGATATTAATGACTTTCTTTTAATATATTTAGCTAGCTGTAAATTATTCTACTGATTTGTTGGAAGGTGAAGAAGATTCTAATGAGGTAAAATTGTATATCTCTAACATTTCAATATTAGTTTTAGACTAATAAACTAATTCTTTTTATAATGCCTTTATCATTATGCTATGCTTTTACGTATCCTGTTGTCTTTAATCAGTAAAATATTAGATACTATTCCCGGGCTGGGCAAGGTCGACTCAGCCTTTCATCTCTATTGCAGTGTGTCGATAAATGAGTACCAAGCTTGGTTGGGGACTTAAACACTGGGGGTCTCACTTCAGACTGACCGCCTGATCAGGGCATCTGCCCATGCACCTCAGCGCCCAATGGTCACACGTACTGAAATGGGCATAGTAGGCCCTGGCCCTCATGGTTTGTTGCACCACTGAGTTTTGAGTGACACTTTTTCTGGGCTAATGGGGGATTTTACTTTTGAAGATTACAATTAAAATATATTTGAAAAACAATCATTATTTAAATTAACTTAATACTCTAATTGGAAGTTAAAGATCACATTAAAATATTAATAATTTATTGGAATTAGTTTTTAAAATTTTTTCTACATTTCAAGTAGAAAATTTCTACATCTAGTCTGACAAATTGTAACATAAGTGGAAGGGAACACTAAATAAATATGCTGAGAGTTCTATTTTAATGCTTATTCCTAAGACTGGAGAGGTTGAAGAATTTAAATTTGAAATAAGCAAAATCTTATATCTCCCCCTCCCATAGCATTGAAAGCTTTAATTTTTCAATAATTGATAAATAATTACATTTTTATAATAGTTACCCATAATATCATTACTTTTAACTTTATCTGTAATTGGATTATTTTATCAAACCTTTCTTATTGACATCATTAAGTGAAGATATAAATGACGAACTAGAACTTTTAATATTTATATATGTAATTCTTGCAGACAGTATAACATATGGATTCTGTAAAGTTCTTTAGATTTTTAAACAGTTAAAAATCTTTTCTATTTTAAAATCATGGTAAAGGGCCTGCATTAAGTAACACATAAATAAATCTATAAATTTTGATATTATTTATGCACTAAAATTAATACTTGACATTTTAAAATTAATAATTTTTGTACCGATATATCTCACTTCACAAAAGTTAAAATCATTTAAAATTAATATTTCTAAGAAAATTTTTAATTAATATGCACTTTGCATGTTACATTATCTGTTATTTTATGCTTTGTCTTCATATTTAATAAAATCAAATACAGACAGATCCCAATTTAACTAAATGTTTTGTTTATTAATTCAGGATTATTCGTTATATCAGGGTCTAAACAAAATATAAATTTTTTACACTTGCCTTTTGGAAATTTTATAATAAGCAACTACACAAAAAAAATCTAATAGTTCAAAATTGTACATTTTTTATTCAACAGCTAAAAATACAATTAGTAAATTATTTTGCACCAGTTAGTTGGAAGTTTTGAAATACCTACTCATACATGTTTGAAAATCTTTTTGATTCCTATCTCGAATGAGCTCTTTTTTGACTATGCAGAGAAAAAAAATACTGTATCATTTGCATCCTGTTGCATAAGGTATGTTTTCACAGTTTCTAAACGATCAGTTCTCCTGTCCTTCGCAAGCCTCGCACAATAGATTACACTCATCTACCCCTGTAAATTCTGTTTAGGGTTTTCACCCTTTCCTGTTGAAATTTGCTGCTTCCATGAAAAGCCTTCATGCCCCCCACCACAACCCGGCCGGGCCCCATTTTAAAAAAGATAATTTTTTTTTCTAATAGAAACTTAAAAATTTCTTTTTGCAGCTGTTGATACAATTTGTTAATTTGGGGTTTATTATTTGTTAAATAGGATTTTTTCGCTTCATTTTAATTGGGGAAAGGGGACAATTCATTAAATTAGAAACAGACTATATTTTATTTTTTTAAAAAAAATTATTCAAAACTAATAATTTTTAACTGGATTTTTTTTTCTCCCGTTTACAATATCAAATTCTATAATTGTATTTTGAGTTTTAAATATAATAAATTCTTGTTTCTTAGTTAATTGCAGCTCTCAACTTAAGTTTGAAATCCTCTATTGACAACAATCTTGAAGAAGAAGTTCAAATTGATGAATTTCATGAAGTTAGTATTATTTCTTTATTTTATTTGCATTATGATAAGTTATACAGGACAGCTTAATCTTTATTTATATGTAAATAGGTTTAAATGTATCTGCCATCTTTTTTGCTTTGTGCTTAAAATATATGCTTTTACACCTGGGTCATAAATGTTTATGCATTTTTTCAAAATTTCATTAATTTGATGACTATTTCCTCTCTTACATCTATTTATTGTCTTGTGGTTTTGGTAACTGAAACATTTTTATTTTTCATGCTCTTTGGTAACTTTAAGGAACTCAACTAATTTTGTGCTTTGTGCATTTTTCTATTTCCTACGCTTCAATTAGTCGGAACAATTTGTTTACATTGATTAATTACCTTGATGTCTAACAAAGGCAAAGAAGTATACATTTAAAGTTATAAAAAAGAATTGGATTGTATTAATGCATCTCAAAAGGAGCTATGCTTTTTTTTAAATATGTAGTATTGACATGTGTAGCCACATGTCATGGTGGCTGAAATATTACCCATCATGTAAAAATTCAAAAGTTCATCGCAAATCAAGTTGAATTAGATCTTATTTTCATGGACAATATCCAGTCAAATTAATCAGAGTTGAAGCACTGTGGACATCTTTTCTTATAGAGCTGAATGTTCAATTTGGTTGCAGTTAATTATGTCAGCTCTCTTTTCTTGAAGATGTTTCCAAACTCTGACAATCCTGAACAGTATGGATGTGTAAGTACTAAAATACCTGCAGTAATTAGTAAAGTAGCTTCTAGTCAAAAAGAGTACATTAATGCATAAAGTAAGGTCTTTTTGTAGTGATGATACAAACTGCAAATTATATCTGATTGTGGTCACTTTGATTTGGAAAAATTTCTAATGCAAAAGGGCTGTTTACAGTTCCAAATATGATTGTGGATTCTGTTGGAAGAATTTGAAAAATGGTGAGTTTTAGTTTCATTTATGGCAGATAATACTGGAGGAGGAAATGGAGTTTTTACTCATTAAAAAAAAAGTTAATTATGAGTAACTCTTTGCATTTAATACATTTGACATTAGAAAGGGTAATGCTTATTTGCATTTAAAGGTTAATAAAATGCTTGTAAATACATTCTATTGTAAGTCTACTCATTGAAGATCCCTCAGAAGCTTTACAGCTCTCATGTACTTGAATCATTATTTGGTCATTATCTTGATTTCAACTTTTTCTACCTTAGTCAATTATTTTTGTACGTGTTTTCTTTTTCTTTGTATAGTTATTTTAGTCTTTTAGTTTTAGCATCTTTCGATTTGAGCAACATCTTTGTTGTAAAGTCATTACTTTCTTGTGTATTGCTATATATACTCCTTGAAAATTACCTTTGTGTATGAGATTTTTTAAATCAAGTTGATGCAAAAGTAGAATTTTTCTCTGAAGGATTTCTGGTCAAAATATTCTTTGCATTATTTTAAAAAAAGTATTTGTATGTAATATGCTGTTTTATAAAATTTAAAATGTTATTTGTACATTATTTTAAGAATTTTCCTGAAATATTGGTCATACATTGTTTTATACTTTGTCATTTGTTGGTATGGCAGGTATGATATATATGTAAATTGTTTTTCTTGTGTTAAATTTGCATACATTATCATCTTTATGGTAATGTTTATGTAAACATATCTCTTAAGAGGCAATATTTATAGGTGTAAATAATTTTTTATAATGTATTTTTTAAATTTTTTTATGTAGACAGATGATACTGAGGAAATGCAAAAAAGGAAAGAAGAACAGGAAAAAATTGAGAAACTGAAAACTCTCTTTGCTGGATGCAAAATATATTTAAACAGAGAAGTTCCCAGGGAATCAATACTATTTATTATAAGGTCAGCATTTCAGTTAGATGTTTTGCATTATTTCAAACTTCCTTAAATCAATCATTTGTACTTGAATACTTTATAAATTATGAGTAAGGACATTATTTTTCTGATAGGTGTTTTGGAGGAGAAGTATCATTTGACAAAACTATACATGTTGGTGCTACTTTTGAAGAAGATGATGAAACTATAACACATCATATCATTGATAGACCGTTGGGTAAAAAACAGTATCTGAATCGGTATGTTTTACAAATATGTGAATATAACATTGTTTATTATGATTTTAAAAAATTGAAGGTAAACAAAAGATAAATTTATCTTTGATTAGAATAATCTTTAATTTTATAAACTTTTATAATTTGATTGAAAATCATCTTAAACTATTAAGTAAAGTTTTTTTTTTCAAAAGTGACATCCAATTATGGAAATCTTGTTTATTTTCAAGTATTCTTTCCCTTCCTTAAGAAACAACATAGTTTATGTACTTAATTTCTGCTCTTTTTCCAAAACTTGTTTAACTTTTATAACATAGAACATGCATTTCTTATGGGATAAAATAATTAAATTTGATATTTATTCGATTATAGATACTATGTCCAACCTCAGTGGGTATATGACTCAGTGAATGCAAGAATGCTTTTACCTGTTGAACAGTACTTTCCTGGGGAAATACTTCCACCTCATTTGTCACCATTCGTTGAGGAAAAAGAAGATGAATACATTCCACCTGAGAAGAAAGCTCTATTAGATTTGCAAAAGGGAATAATTACTAGTGAGTAAATTTTCACTATTTCTTAAAGTTATAAGAAACCAGCAAATTGCCATTTTAATTCTGTAGAATAGGATATCTTGTATTCTAAAATATGCAAAATTGTTTCTATATTCAGAACTTCCAAGAACAGTGGAATCTAGTGAGGATGAAAATGATGATTCTGATGAAGAGGACAGTGATAATAATGGTATGTTTAATAACAATTAAATTATATTTTGAGATTTTATTGTTAAAAATAATTTTGAAGCTAATTTTTAAAAGAATTTTCCTGTGAGTAGTGTGCATGATGTATATGTATGCATTGAAAGAGTTGACAAAAAAAATTTTGAAAATAGAACTGAAAAAGTGTGGTAAAATAAATTAACATATCAAGCACCATATGTCACAGATAATTCATATACTTTTCTTTCGAGTGTTATCAATAACTTGCTGATTGAAGATACATATAATTTCTTAAATTATATTCTTATGTTACATATTTAATTATACAAATTTATTAATTATGCATGTGTAATGTAGCATGTCCTTTGGTGAACAGAATGGTAAAAAGTAGCATACAATTCGGTTTGATTTTAAGTAATAGTGATTTTGATGTACGAAAGCAAGTGCGGTCACTTATGAAATAATTTACAATAAACATAACTATATAGATAACATAATTATATAGATATATGTGCAGAAATTTCAATATCTTAATAAAAATTATACAAATATTTGTAATTTTAAAGACTAATAAATTTTAAGATTTATTATTATATAGTATATGTTTTTTCAACTAAATTTCTATTTTTCAATGGCTTGACATCTCTGGTTGGGCCTTGGCCTTCTCCAGAAGTTTTCTCTGGACATCCCTACTTTTGGCAACTGTTTTCCAGTTTTTGATCTTTAAAATATTTAGGTCTTTTTTGACACAGTCAATCATCTTAACTAGGGTCTGCCCTGAGGTCTATTTCCCATGGGCTTTGCCGGAAAGATTTTCTTGCACCATCTCCTCTTGTCTCCTTTTTTAAAACACATTGCTGAAATAAAAGCAAATTGTAGAAAATTATATAAAAGAACACCTATCAACTGAAAAATAGAAATTTTAGATAACATGTGATGAGGCATAGGGTATATTTAAGTGACTAATAAAATAAGATAAATTTTCTATTGCTCAGCTGACAGGAATGACAATACGAAATGGCTTCATCAGTGTACTGGAAAGTTCCTGAAGAGATTCATGATATTTGCAGGATTTTGTTACCATGGCCAATTAAAAATCAAAATTATCTTAAGTAAAGCAAAAATTCACTCTACAACCAGCAAAATATTTATTTTAAAACCAATTTTCGTAGAAGAAATTCCAGCCTTATATAAAAAGGACATTGATAAAGTAGAGCTTCATATGGACAAGGCTTCTGGTTACATGTCTAAGTCAACTGCGGTTTATTTAGCAAAAAAGAAACAGGAATAAAGTGTATCCCATTTGATGAAATACCAGTAAAATCACATGATGCCTCTTCAGTGGACTTAAGTGCTTTAGATTTATTAAAACGAGCCTTAGGAAAACGGCATCCAAGAACACTGAATGGATTTTGGAAAACAGTTCAAGAGGAAAGGAGTAAAATTTGCATGACAGTATTAAAAAAAAGTTTACTTGTATGAAAAATTCGTGTTAGAGCTATTGTTGAGAATCATAGCTATCAGATAGAAGCTAGTCACCACAAAAAAATAAGCATTTATAGATAATAATTAACTATCAAAATCATTTCCTTAAAGTGTGAATGACCTTCTGCAGTTCCTTTATAAGGTCAGTAAAAATGAGTAATAAAAAAATAAAGAAAATAAATTCTCCTTGTAGGGGTTTGTTTTTATTGGGTAAATACAAAATTTCAAACCCCAAGTTGAATGATATTTTCTTTTTCTCTTTTAGAATTTATCCCATTTGGGAAACATGAATAACATTACCTTAATAAGGTTAAATATAGGAGAAAATGTTAGAAATGCTTCCATTTTCTTTTATTTTGTTCAATCCTTCTCTTGTAGTAAATACTTAATTCCTCCCTTTTACCTTGAATGTAAATTATAGATGTGTTTGTAACAATTGTTTAAGATACATTTTATTTTTAGTAAAGTTATGATTGTTAAACACAGCT
>BMAV01013599.1:10110-32480 GCA_019973955.1 Trichonephila inaurata madagascariensis | reverse complement strand
CCAAATATAGTTTTTGCCCCAATAAAATCTGATAGCAAAATTGAACATATAATCAGAGAAGTTGTCATTTTTGTTTTTAATGTATCAAGCACAATGATTATTTCTCTATGTCAAGGAAATGGACACTTCAACAGTGAAATAAATAGTTTCACATAACATAACTGATAATGCTTGCTTGAAAATAAGGGAAATTGACTACAAATGCCAAAGATAATTCATAAATTAAAAAGCAAATTGTTTTTGTTTGATATTATTAAATATTTTAAATTCGTCTCGTTGCAATCTAGTTGTCTTTCTTGTTCTTTTTGAATTGTGTGACTGTGGTAGGATAATGGTTATGATGGCGGAACTCAGGGCAGTTGTATTGTGGGTTCAAGTCCTGGTGCCACTGAAGACCTACTGTGTAGAGGGCGCTGATGCAAATTAAATCTAACAAAGTTCTAAGTCCCCTGCATTGGTGTGGTATGGCAGTTTGGAGAGGGAAGTACCAGCTCAGGTGTTGTCCTCATCACTTGACCATGGCTTAAAATTACAAGATCCATCACCCATAGCCTTGTGTTGTTTTAGAGTGTGACATTAATAAAACATTCACTCGTTCTTTCTAAATTATATAAAATAACTTAATTCAACTGTATAACTGATCTTTAATCTATCAAATTTAATATGTCAAATTTTAGTCTATCAAAATTTATATTGTTTACCAAATTAATGAGAAGGCAATTACCTTTACTAAAAAATTAAGCATTGATGAAAATTACAGTTGAACTGAACAGTATAATTCCGTTTTTATGCAATCTTTGTTTAACTTAATCAAAATACTAAGGAAAATTTTATTTTAAAAAATTGTATCAGTTTTTACAATTCCATAATCACTTTGCATAATTTCTCAATTCAATACTTATGCCAATTTTGGATTTATGCTTCTAAACCTTATGTAGAATTTAAGAATTATAACATCAGTTTTACCTAAAAACTGCATTTTAAATTTAATATTAAATTAAAAAGTTAAGATTTTTGCTGTTCAACTCATTAATATTTGCCAAAAAGGAATAAACCAATGGTCTGGAACTAATATCTATGCACATATTTTTTATATATTTAAGTATATTTTTAATTAAGAAAAAAAAGTGAGAGAATGCAATCTTTTAGTTTCTGACAATTCTGCTTTTGTGTGTATATGTGCTCTTAAATTAGTAAGTTTTTTTCCCCAATGCACTCTGGGGAGTAGGATGATAGAAGTGTTGTCCTCGTAGCTTGACTGTGACTAAAAATTTATAAATCTATCATCAATATCGCTCATTTTGCTTTGAAATGTGATGTTAATATACAATCAATTTTTCCTTTGAAAATAAAAATTTGTTTTATGTAAAAAAAAGGTGAATTTTTATATTATTTTTGCTGACTTTCATGAGTCAAGAGCTATTTATTTGCAACTTATGTTTCATATAAAAACAAAATTAAATGTAATATACTTACACCTACTTAATTTTTTAGATGAAAGCAGTTCTGAAGATAACAAAAATAAAAGAAAATCTGTTAATCAAGATAACCAAAACAAGCGCTTGAAAATGAAAGTGACTGAGGGCATTCCTGTCAAAATAGATGCTGAAAAGCTTGCTCAAAGAGAAGCAGCTGAAGAAAAACGATTAGCAATCTTAGCTATGCCTAAGAAAGATAAGCATCTGTATAATAAAATAATATTTGGACAAAAGAGGAAAAAGAGAGAGGTAAGAACGTTAGGAAATTGAATGTTTCGAATAAATATATTTAATCTACAAAAAGTTTAGGTAATGTGAAGTAGAAATGGTGTTTATTTATATTCTTCAGGTGTGATATGTGTCAGATGTTAATCCTCTACTTAATTGTTTTCTTTGTTTTTGATGTATTTCAGGAACTTAAAATTACTAATAGCTACAGAGGAGTTTTTTCTTTTCTTTTTTTTTTTTTATGTTCTAATTTTGGGAGAATATAATTGGCTTTGTATGATGAGTTTTAGAGAATTAATGTGTTAGAGTTTTTATGCCTTTAGTGATATTTTTGAGATGCTAAAACAACAGCTTAAAACTGACTAATCACAATTCTTATTTTGAGGGGAGCAAAATTCATAATGGTTTTATATCCTCTTATCTCATTCATTTTTAGGTTCAAATTTCGATTCGACCTTTATATTAAATATATACTGTACACTTCTAGTGTGATAAAACGAACAGGTATTACGTATCCTATGAATTCTGTCATCTTATAAATTGTGGCCCTTTTCTTTTAATAAGAAAGAGATTAAGCTGATGTATAAATTCTAAAGCTGTATTATTCACACTTTAACTCTTTTTTTAATAGTAGCATTACAAAAATATTGGCGGCACTTTTATCTTAGAAACATTACTGTACAATTGGGTAATATTGGAGAGTTATGAAAATTGTATAGTATAAAAAAATTCTAACAGCATTCATGCGCAAGGATAATTTCCATTTGTATAACTTTATTTATAATAGTAATTGTTCCATTGATTTGTGTACAATTTTTATGTTTCCCCTCCCCCTCAAGGTTAATAATAGCATTTTATATGTAACATTTTATACTGTAGTTTCTCTCCCCACCTCCCAATAATGTGTACACATTCATTAATAAATTCACTGATCATTTTTAAAAAGTTGGGTGTTTTAGTACATATTGTTGCCTTTTTTTTATAATAATCCTGAACTTGTGTTAGTGTTGCTAATTTCTTTAAAGATAAAATTGATATTTTTAATAGATTCTATAAATATTATGCACGTGTCTTTTTCAAAAGTTTTAATTATCCAAATTTTGTTGATAATAACTTATCTGGTATTTTAGATCTTGAAACTTCAAGAAAAACGAGAAAAGTACGATAAAGAGCAAAAGAGGCAGAAGAAAAGGAAGATTGCTGCTTAGAACATTCTTCATTTTGTCATTTAATTAAAAATGTGAATACTACAATAAAAAGCAAAACGATGTTAAAATGTTTAGAATATGTTTCATTTTATCATTAAAGAAAAGTTAAGTGAAAGACATTCTTCATTTTGTCATTAAAAAGCATCCTTATGTAATATACCACTATGTGTTGTATAATTCCTCTGCAAAGTCAATAAAATATATTTTAAAATTATTTTGATTAAAAAATTACAATTTGTCACATAATACTTTTTTTTTTTTTTAAAATCTATTGCACCAGTGTAATATGATTCTATTTGCTTTTATTGTAAGTGGTTGAGTAAATGAATGTGAAAATTCTTATTTTATTGAAAGAATCACTTCAATGACTAGAAAAATTTCTTAATTTTTTAGTTAATATTGACATTTTAAAACATACTAGATTATCCTTACTAATATTATAAACCCGAAAGTTTGTATGTGTGTGTATGTATGTTTGTTATACTTTCACGCAAAAAGAACTGAACATGGTTCTGAAATTTGTCTAAAAATAATTATAAAGCTCAATACCAGATTGTTAAGTTTCACTATTAAATGATTTTAATGAAACTACTATAATATAGCTTATACATCAGAATAACACATAGGCTATAATTTATAAAGATATTGTGGAAAGTGTCTAAAATATAACGATAATTGTCAAGTAAATATGAAAAAATTCTATCATCTGCAAGATGAAGTTGTGGGTACCGGCTATATATATATATATTCATACCTATGTAAAAAACTGTACTCTAATAAACTTAATTTTGTTAAATATATAGGGTTTTTTTTGTAGTATTCTTTAACTTGAAATTCTTTTAGCATGAAAAAATTTTTTATACCCCTCAGTCTCGTGTTAAACGACTTTCACTGCAAGTAAATTTTCTGTAAACTATTTTAGTGATTCTTAATGCTATTTGTTTATCTATATATATATATAAATGGATGTTGGTATGTATGACCTCGCTTCACTCCAATACCGCTCAACTGATCACTATGAAAATTGTCATGTATATGTATTTTTTTTATGGAGAAGGTTTTTGTGCTTTGTTGCAGCTCCCCAGCAGGTGGCTCTACAGCATATCAACTTCTGCACCGTTCAATAAATTGGCAACTGGACTCTATCGCCAACATTTCACTATGTTTCCATTGAATCGCCATTATAATTTAAGGAACGGCGTTGCTTGTGAATATTACAATTTTAACATAAAATAAATACAACAGAAAGTAATATTAACATAATACACTTCTAGATGTAAATTATTTACACTATTTTAAGCATTCATTACACAAAATTTGTAACAATGTGTTACTTTTGCTGAGCAGAGATCAGCTTAGGAAGGTGTTGTTGTTGTTGTTTTTTTTTTTTTTTTTTGTGAAGGGGGGTTAGAAAAATTAATTTTTTTTTTTAATTTGTAATTCACGTAAAATTAAATCATTAAAAACGTCTTTATCCTTCAATCTGTATTGTTTAATTTTTCAATTCACCCGTGCAAAGAACGGATATACTAGCTAGTACATACATAATGTTAAAAAAATATCTAAATCTGTCAATATATAATTTATATGCAACAATTGGCAAAATGTGATACATTAAAATAAAATTGCTTTATAAGCATGTGAAAATTATGTTGACAAACCGATCAAATTTATTCAATTGGAAAGAGATTAAAACCAAGTAACTTGTGTTATTATTTTTTTTAATATTTGAATAATTTATAACTTGTATTTATGAGAGCAAAAAAAATACTGCTCATAATTTGTAAAATAAAATTTTAACATCTTATGTTTGCATTTAAGTATATCTCATGGTAAAAAAACATCCAAATGTACAGAGAATCAAGTCATGCATAAAAAATAGTGAAACTTAACAATCTGGTATTGAGCTTTGTAATTATTTTTAGACAAATTTCAGAACCATGTTTTTGTTCTTTCCTTTGATAACCAAATTTCTTTGCTAGTGAATTATGATTTGTATATTCTACTAGCTTTTCACTTTGTGTGACCCCACTTTCTTTTCAATAATAATTCATGTATTGTTGTGAATTGTTTTCAGGCTTGTTAAGCATTTCCTTGGCCAACCAGAGGACCTGCAATCTTCCAGAATATCATTAATTTTCTCCGACAGTTTAAAAATATGAAACATTTTGCAGAACAATTAGAAAATTTTATTAATCTGAGCCATGCTGGGTGATACCTTTCATCCAGGCCGCAGGTGAACGATTGACTGTCTTATTGATTTCCTCCTTTTACAATGATGGAATAAATACGTAATATGATTAAAAAATTCTCGGGCTGAGTCTATAACTTAAAAAATTTTACCAATTAAACTGCTGAAAGACATCCTCCTTCGAAATAGGATCCTTGAGTAACATACTTTTGCCATGGCTTGTAAAGGTCATCAAAACATTTCTATAATCCATTTTTAGCCATATCCTTTAATTCAGCCTATAATGCACTTTTAACTTTATCTGCAGATTGGTCTTCGTTTAACATGCGGGGAACGATATGTTGACACACCCTATGCATGTTAAGATACTTAGTCAGTATCCATTGACATGTGGCCGAGGATATCCCAACTGATTCTGAAGTTGAAGCCTGTTCTTATGTACCGCCGCAAAAACCTTTTCGATCTTTTCTGCGGTGAAGGAAGTCTGCGAGCATCCATAGTGTTTGTCGTCTTCAACACTTTCTCTGCCTTCTCTGAAATTTCGTAATTTTGTAATACAATATTAAAAACAATCCAGTGGTGTAACGGAGAATATTAGGGCCCTCCTGCAAAGTCAGGTTTTGGGCCCCAAGCCGGATATTATAAAGGGTACGTACTTGGTGTTAGTCAGGCCTTGCCTCCCCCCGCAATGCAGGAGTGTACGGCAACTGAAATAATTATATTCAGTAGCGCACACAAGAATTTTTCAAGGGGGGAGTCCGGGGTCGAAAATTCACCTTTCTTGTATCATGCTCCTTTTGATTTTGTCGATTTTTGGGAACAAAACACAGTAAAAAACTAATTATTGAATAAATAATTAGCATTAATTAATAAAATTAATCATTAATAACAAATACTTAATTAAATTTTACGTACTATATACTTAGAATTATAATCAATCGGAAAAAATATCAAGGGCTTTGGGAGGGGTCCGGACCCCTCCCTTGTGTGCGCCACGGATCATATTTATTTATTTATTTGTAAGGAATGTTTTTTAAGTTTATAAAATATTTTTATTTCCTTTTTTCAGTCTAAAACATTGATATGATATAAATAGCTTGATTATATAAATTTTTATTTCAATACTTTATAACAGTGGTGTTCAAACTTTTTCAACTCACGAAATCCCTAGAACTAGAGGGTTCGTGGAACCCCATTCCACACACACACTTTAAAATAATATTTAAAGTAGATCAATGTAAATGCAATAAGAAAAGTATTGCATTTATTGTAAAAATTTTTTAATATAATTTATTCATTACTAATATTAATCTGGGATCCAAGTGTCACCTATCCATGCATTACTTTTAGTAACTGGGATATGTGCTTGTGCAAAATCTGGGTCTATTGAGAAAAAATGCAATCGCATTACGTATTCTGAATTTCATTTGTTTCTATTCCTTGGTTTTGTAGCCACTTTCGTTGAGAAATACTTTTCGTTTAAACACATTGTTCTGAATGGCATTAAAATGTTTATAGCTGTGCGTTTTGCATGAATTTGCAACATAAAATTTAGGATCTGTTATTGATTAAATTTAGATTTTTAACATTGAATCTGTTGATATGTTGTAGGTGTTTTTCTACAAATATAAAATGCGCACCTTCCATTAGAAAACTATTTAGTTTTGCAAGACATTGTACTAAAGAGTATAAAATTATCTTGGGGAACTCAGTATAGTAAACAATGAAATATTCACAATCTAGTAAATAAAATAAATATATATAGATAAAACGTTTTAATATTTTTTTAATTATATTATAATAAAAGTATTGTATTCGTAAAACAAAGTTATTATGCATGAATAAAATTTTCAGTTTCTTAATGACAGGGATGAGCTTTGAATTCTTGTGGGTGCACTAACATTTTAGAGAACGTGAATCCATTTTACATTCTCATTTTTTACTTTCTTTTCAATTTTTTTATTGTAACTCGTGGAACCCCAGGGTTCTGTGGAACACAGTTTGAAAACCACTGATTTATAATTACTTTAAACTTAATTCTGAGAACAGTATAATTTAAATTCACAAATTGAATTTATTAAAGAACTAAACTATTATTTGGAAATTAAACTGTATTCCGTTGAATAATTTTAAATTAAATGGTTAATTTTTAAAACCAGTCGGTCATGGATGTTCGTTTGACGACTAATTAAAAAATAGCAACTATGTAAAAGAATTTTATATTTTCAAACCATTTCACTTTAGTCTGAAATGACACCAAAGCTAGCGATCTCACTGCCGTAAAAATATTCCCATTTTAAATTGCTTTTGAATGATATGTTTGATTGCAAATGAAGCATTGTTTTCACTTAAAAATAAATACATTATTTATTATTAGCCCATAATTTTAAGCATGTGTAACTTTATTTATTGTCTTTTTGATCAGATTTTAATCTCTTTCACTAAATCAAAACAAAATGCATTCATGGTCTCTTCATAGAAAATTACATCAAATGCTGTACATAACTACTCTTTCTTTAGAAAATATTTTTCTGATTATATGAGAACCCCTCTGATTGGAATAATAACTACAATGTTACTTAAAATGTGTGGAATTCTCACTATCTATTAGTATTTCTCTAAATTGAATTAAAAGAGTATATAATATAAAAATTGTGAAATCCATTCTTGTCTAAAAAACGTTCTAATTTGCCCTTTCGACATGCACCAGTATGTGTATGACGTTGAAAAGCTAGTTCCAACAATGAATGAGTATCTTCTAAAACTGTTGTTAAGTCATTGATCACACCAATTACCTCTGCATCTTTATTCTTGAAGACTAATGGTTGGGGAATAAAAGTGAAATGTTAAAACTCTGTTATCAAAGAGCAAAAACAAACACACACGAAATCACATTCAGAAATTATAATAAAGTAATAACAAAGAAATCCGCATTTTTTATAGTGAAAAATTTATTTTCAATGAAAATCAATCAATCAACATGCTTTTAGTTTTCCTCTTTTCAGCTTTCTCTTTGACAACGATGCTGTTTTTTTTTTTTTTTTTTGTTTTTTTTAAAAAACCCAGCAAAATCTTTATGGATGTCTCCTTTTGCACCAGAAGGTACAGTCAAGATCCTAGGTCTATCTCTTGTTATCACAGTTTTTTTTTAGATAAACTCTTCGGAACTCCTTCAAGTTCAGGGCATCTTTGTTGAGAGTTTTGTGAATTATCCAGGCATTTATGAAAGCTATATCCAGTTAACGTATAAAAAGTGACCAATACCACTTTTTCCGACGAATTTTAATGGAATAACTTCCAGCCAATCAGTCGTGTGGGGATCTACCACCGCTTATACGTAAGAAATCAAGTTGTAAGAAATCAAATTCGGCATCTTCTCGTTAACTTTATCTTTGTGTTCTCTTGCCTCTTAACATCAAAGAATGGTTCGAAAGTGTTGAAACTTGAAGAGCAATAGTGACAGTGCTATTGTCATTTCATCACACTAGGAAAATCTCAGAGTTCTCGTCAAATGCAAAATCGGGCGTGCCTTTTTCTTTCTTCTGCCTAGACTAGGCTCTGATGGAATTTTATCTTTCAATGCAGTTTTCATCTACTTGAGCAAATCACAGCAGTTGATTAAGCCTATGTTTCCCATTTTATATATTAATGCGTACATTGTACCCATTTTGTATATTTCGGTGATTTATTCTTTATCCAAGATGATAGATGTCTTTTTGCAATTTTTTTTCTGTCGAAACACTACAGCAGGGGTACTCAACCTTTTTTTCTGCCGGGCCGCATACATATGTCAGCTATTTCACGCGGGCCGCAACCTGAAGATAAATGGGGGAGGGGGAGTACGAAATGCTTTAAGATGAAGATAACATTGGAAATTTAAAATGTGGAAAATTGATAAAAAATTATAACTCCTGTTTTGCTTTTTTAATTATTTTTTACATTTTTTTTATTTGTCACTAACTCTAAATTAGAACCATTTAAGAAACACTCCATCACAGTTTCTGCATCACTAAACGATTTCATATAATTAGCAGTAATACAACAAACTCTTCGTAGAATGTCTTTGTTACCACTGTGATGTTATCATTGACAAAACACTTTGCTGCTGTTGTAAAGATTATTCAAGAAAGCCTATTTATCACCTCTTGAAAGAGATCTTCGAGGAAAAGTGTCATTGAATGTGATTCTTGTTTATTGGTATTTTTTTAAGTATAATACTTTCGTGACAAATGAAAAAATTATTGATCTATGTTTATTTTTCAGAACAAAATAGTCAGCCTCCCAATCGTCTTGAAACGATATATTTTCTACGAATATTTTTCACTTGCAAGATATAAAAGATTGTTATAAAAATTAGTTCCACCCATAAAATGGTCGCTACTCCACTGTTGTCTGTTATCACTAACCGTAACCGTTCCAAAAAGAAAAAGAATATTAATTCCTACCCATACGACATCGACAGCAAAAAGAAAAATTGATTTCTTGACAAAGAATTTTCCACCAAACTTTTAATACAATGCTCTTAAATAAGTGAATTTCTCGGAGCAATGAGCCGAGACCGGGCCACTTAAAGAGGCTCGGTGGGCCGCAGGTTTAGTATCGCTGCACTAGAGCTTGTGGATAGTTTAGGCTGGAAGCTATCTCCAGTTCTAACATCCAGAGACCCAGGAACATCGTTTACTATAATCTCACCAGTATTTACTTCATTCTCATCCCCTTCATCTTCGTCAATTAGTTCACTGGAATCTGGTCGTAACAAAAGGATTTCATCACATCTCGTTTTCATCTGAATCTAAATAATTTAATAATTCTAATGCATCCACTAATTTCAGAAACCTTTGAACGGACATAACTCTGCAGGGGTGAAACACTAGAAGGGAAATTATTTTTTTTAACTCTCTTTATGGTTATAAAGAGAGAAAGAACGCTTCAATTGCATTTTATCACCCCACTGTCCTATTTAGAGGACAATTAAAAAAATAATGTTCTAGAACTTACTTAAGAACAATATATCTCTAATTAACCTCCAGGATGATAACAAAAGGGTACCATCATGTAAAAAATGTCCAGCCAAGTGTCCAAAGTAAACTGAAAAAGAATTCTGCAACTGCAAAGAGATGATACAGACCACGACCACTATAGCGATGAATACGCAACATGTCCAGGGGGAGGTGGAAGGGGTGAGATACATAACTCATGCTAGCAAAAGCTAATACACACCCCGACATGTTCCAGCTGACAAAATATTCCCAACAAACAAATGATGATTTTCACGTGATACTTTTCAACTGTCCTCAACATAGAACAATGGGTTAAACATTATAACGTTATGTTACTTAATTTAACTTTTAAGAAACAAGTCAACAACAAAAAAGGAAGACTCTGAATTTATTTTCTTTTTACAAAATTAAAGAGAAGAGGTATTGTTATATTTTGCTCCTGACACATTTACTCGAGTAATTGGTTTCTCGAAAGTATCACTCGAGAAAAATGTAAGTTTAGCACTTTTTGATGACATTATTCAATGATCTCACAAATTTTTCCGCATTTCAAAAGCTTATACAATTGCACACAAATTTACGCAGTTATGAAATAAATTGTATTAAGTAATCTCCGAACTCGTATTTTTTAAATGCAGTCGAACCTCCATATAACGATCCTCTGTATTGCGAATTTTTCTACATAGCGAACTTTTTCCTGGAATCTTGAACATTTCACGATTTTCTTCGTAAAATAACCTCTCTTTAGCGAAGAGCATTTTCTATATAACGAACCTTTTTTGTGTGATTCAATTTTTGTTCTCCTTTTTTTAAAGTTTTCTGAAAAAATTTCAAGTTATTCTCTCTTTAACACATTTTATGGTGATCATAAATCTTGAACTGGTTTTATTTCATCCTAATTTGCCGAGAGCAATATAATTCTCGACGTTTCATCCAAGAAGTGCAACCCTTAACCCCCATTGCATACTTCACTAGAAACATCTTCGATATCCTCTTTCACCCTCAGTGGAGTTGTCCCGTGTCCCCGTGTTTAAATTATAAAATAATGTATGTTTAATGCTTTAAATTATAAAATGTCTTTAAAGTTCATAATTTTCGTATAAAATTATTTTCTTAATATTGAAAATACAGTGAATTCTTCGACATTCTTTTTTCTTGTTTTCCTTGCAGTTTTTCTTTCTTTTTTTTTTGATGGGTAGGATGTATAAAATAAACATATATTAATTTTAAAAACGTGTGAATAATTACTTTTTTAATGTATAGTGTTTATGAATTTAAAATTTGTTTTATGTGGTTTATATAAAGTATATTAAAAGATGAACCTCTGTATAACGAATTTTCCATGTAACGAACTTTTTTCCGGGATTTAGCGACTTCGTTATATAGAGGTCCGACTGTACATTGTTATAAAATTTTGATTTTATAAACTCAAGTGTATAGAATGGAATTCGGTAAAAAGTGGAACAACTTTGACAGAATATTTTGTCAACTGCAGTGAAAAAAAATGGATAAAATATTACTCAGTGTGCATCAAATTTTAGCATTTTCAGTAAAAGTAAGTGAATAGTTTAAAAATACAACGCGAATTTTTTTCTTCTGTATAACGAACTTTTTCTTTTGTGATTCAATTTTTGTTCTCCCTATTTTTAAGGTATTTCTGGACATTTCAAATTATTAGCTCTTTTTGCACATTCTATGGTGGTCATAAATTTTGAACTGGTTTTATTAATGCCTAACTCGCCGAGAGCAATAGAATTCTGGGCGTTTAATTCAAGAAGTGCAACCTTTAACTCCCACTGTCCAGTTCACTGGAAACATCTTCGATATCCCTTTTCACCCTCAGTGGAGTTGTCTCGTGTCCTTGAACTAGTCTCCGTATATTTGTAGTGTTGATGCGCCGTACTGATAACTTCGTTTCTAGTAGCTGGAAAATGTCAAAATATAAGTGTTTGACATCAATGAAAAATATTTAATTCTTCAGGAAGTGGATAAAAGAGTCAAAAAATTTTCCCTGCAGTTTTTCTTTCTTTTCTTATTTTGATAGGTAAGATTTATAAAATAAATATATATTAATTAACAAAAAGGTGTGAATAGTTACTTTTTTGATATATATAGTGTTTATGAATTTTAAATATTTTTTATGTGGTTTATTAAGAAAATTGAAAGTAGAACCTCTGTATTGCGAATTTTCCATAAAACGAACTTTTTTTCGGTATTTAGAGACTTCGTTATATAGAGGTAATTCCAAAGTTGAAAATTTCAAAAAATTGATTAGGCTAAATTCCTGTGACGTAATAGTCACAGGATAAATGTAATCGTGTCTTTTCAGCTAATCAGTTCATGCGCTTCGCTGTTGGCAACTTTTGCTTTTTGCTGATTTTTCTTTTGTAAAATACATATTGTCAACAATAATAACACATAAAAGTAAGCCAAAATATACTTGATTTAAAAGTTAATATATAAAATAAGATTTTTTTTAAACTTTGAAATCTTTTTGAGGAATCTTAATACTTGATCGTCTTTACCAAACTTGTGTGTGAAATTTGAACTAAATTTTTCAAGCACAAGTCTAACAATCAGTTGTACTGACTCTATCTATCTAGACTACTAAGTACCACACACATTCTCTAATAACAAATAAACTTTATTTTCAACTACTCCCGCCTTATATATTCCTAAATTACCTCACACCTTATACATTGCTATAAACTATCTCATACCTCATAACAACCTCACAAACTCTACGCAGACTATTTCAAACGAGCTCCTCTCTTTCTTTCGCCGCACACATAATTCCCACACTCGCGGAGATACACTTACACAACACCGCTGTTAAAACAGCGTCATCTATTACCTTAAAATCAGTTTTGAATTTAATGCAGAAAATGTGATTGTGTGTGTGCCTTTTTCATATGAACATCAGGAATTTAGTCCACTGCACTAATTTAAATGTACTTACGCATGTCATGCCTTTGGCGACCATTGGCGATGAATTTCAACAAATGATATAAATTATTATGCCATAACTCGCCAAATCTTAATCTCATGCATATAATATATATGAATGTATATATATATATATATATATATATATATATATATATATATATTTGATTTATACAAATGTTTTTCTAGCGAATTCTTGAAGTTCGAATGAAGGCTTCACTCAACAACTGATTGCACAATATTTATTCTAATAAAAATGGCAACAATACTTTATCTATTATTCATTTGCAGCAGACATGCTTTTATCAGTCGTATTGAATGAAGAAATACCTAGAATAATCCATTATGTAATCTTCGAAAAGAAAGAGAAAAATTGTTTTTAGAAGAATGTGATCTTACATTTACAGAAAGGCAAGGGAGAAACTTTGGTTATCCGTAAGTACAGATTTATTTAAACATTAATTTGAAATTATTCAATTCCACAATTTACAGTGGACCACAAAAGTGTTCGTACGCTTGCAATTTTCTGTAAAATTTTCTGTTTTCGAATAATAAAAATTAATATATCAGAATTGCAATTTTTTTAATGATATCTGCAACTTGTTCTTAATGGAATAACATTATCAATTTTTAAAGCATGATATAAATATTATTTTAAAAAATTAATAGTAAAAAAACTACTAAAAAATTATGCCACAAAAATCTTTGTACACTTAAAAAAAAACATCACCTCCATGCACTGACGTAGCTAATTCTGATTGGGCCCTGTATAAAAATTCCTTTGGGGTCCTATTTTAGATATGAAAGCCCTGTTATTGAAACTGTAATTACACATGTTGGGGCCCCGTATCATTGATACAGCGATAGCTACGTCTCTGAATCCATGCTGAAAACCTCACCTTCACTTCCATGCTGAAACATGGAGGTGGACGTGTTCTGTTCCAACTAAATTCTTGGGATTAAGTTCCCCATTTTTTTTTCTTCTACAAACTAATATACGCCCGTGGCAGCCCAAAATGTTGAATTTTCTGTCATCCCTACCAATTTGCTTTCAATGTTGAATTTTATGAAACTTAAACCTAAGAATCTAGTTGGACCAATGAAGCATGAAGTTGGAGTCCTTGTTGCGGGGAGGGGGGGGGGGGGAGAAAATCAGCTTTAGGATTAGGTGTTTTGGTATTTTTTTATAATATTGTGAATATTGAGCTCTATTTAAATATTTTAAAGAACAATTGGAAATTATCTGACGAAAATTTGGATGTTGAAGACGACTTCATTTTTTAACGAAATAATGATACCAAGCGCATTGCTCTCAATGTACGCCGCTGGTGTGTCTATAATTGTCTCAAATTCTGAAAAAAAAACCTCCTAAAGCCTAGTAGAACATATTTCGTAAGAATCCGATTTTAAAAAAAAGAAAACATGACGCATAAAGAACAAAATGTGGGGTAAAAATAATAATCACAGAATAATGGAGGAACATCGAAGCAGAAACTACAAAAAACTGATGAAATCTATACCAAGAAGTTTAAAAGTTATTGTGGAAGCTAAAATATATCCTACTTACTAAATTAAGAAAAAAAAAATATTTGAAGCTATGTTGAGATTTTTTTAAAGTGTACGAAGACTTTTGTGGTGTAATTTTTTAGCAGTTTTTTTATTATTAAATTTTTAAAATAAAGCAATATTATGTTTTAAAAATTTGTTATGTTATTCCATTCAGAACAATTTGTAGATATGATAAAAAAAACTACAATCCTGATACATTAGTTTT
The DNA here is from genome assembly GCA_019973955.1 of Trichonephila inaurata madagascariensis. Taxonomy (NCBI): domain Eukaryota; kingdom Metazoa; phylum Arthropoda; class Arachnida; order Araneae; family Nephilidae; genus Trichonephila; species Trichonephila inaurata. The sequence continues at coordinate 17,655 of BMAV01013599.1, read as the reverse complement.
TATTTGTTGAAAACAAAATTTTATAGAAAGCTGCAAGTGTACGAACACTTTTGTGATCCACTGTATATTATATATGTGTTGTATCCCTCAATATCATTTATTGGAGTAAATCAAGAACTTATACGAGTATAAATTACAGTTTTAAACCTCCTTTCATTTAATAAAAATTAAGAGTAGAAAGAAATCGATGTCTTCTTTATGAGGGGCAAGATGAGGAAATTTTAACATTCGCACAAAAGGAATCTTTATAACCATACAGTGGCGTAACGTAAACAACCGCAACCTCGGCATTGCGGGGGAGGGGCAGGTCTCTAGGGTCCCAAATCTTAACTGATGCCAAGTATATACCCTTTGTAAGATCCGGCTTGGGGCCCCAAACCTGAATTTGCAGGGGACCCTAATCATCTTTGTTACGCCACTGTAACCATGTATTTAAACGTAATTTATAACGAAAACGTGATATATAAGAGAAATATGTGACAGCATCCAGAAATAGATAAAAAATAAGTTGCTTCTCCATCAAAGCTCTAATAACATTAAAATTAGTAGTAATTTTAAAGTAAGTCTTTTATATCGTTCCGGTCAAGGATGACAGTTAGCTTATGCTGAATTCCCTTCATCGTCGAGTGCTAATATCGATAGGGGAGAATTCGCACTACAATCTTTAGCGCAGCTAAAACTAAGCAGTATGGGTCTGGGTTCAATTTGATTCTTTTTTGTAACGGTTTATGTTTTTTTATTGGTATTTCTCCCCTCCTTCTAGGCTTGAGAAAAACCGGGCACAGAAAGCAGGAAGCAGTAGGTTCTCAGTATCCACTATTGATACGTATTGGTTTTTCAATTGTTACGATATCAGTAATAGATGGTGAATACGATATCACACACAGACATACACACGCCCGCACACGTAGCTCCAAAATATGATATTAATAAACAATCAATCAAGTTACAAAATAGTGAAATAGTTATTTGAGTGTACTAATCTTTGTATTAATTTGTGAACTTTGTATGGGTAAACATGTGTATGATATGTGTGTGTATGCATTCATAATACTTTCAGTCAAATTCTTGTTTTAATTTTATGTACCGTAAAAGTTGACGCGTATAACGCGCAATGGTGTACAAAGCCCACCTATACTTTCAAGGTGCATTTTTAAAATTTTTACGTATATTCGCCGTATAATGCGCACCCTCTTTTTACGAAGAAGCCTGAAATGTTCGTATGCAATGAAGTGATTTATTCGAGTTATTAATTCCGGGCTTTTGAAAAAATAGTTTACTTCTAGAACTACAATTCTCTTTACTTTCATAAGGAATGTCACACATTTCTTTTACATAAGCTGCGTTTTAATGTATGAAGAAATCTAATTTTTTTTAATGCTCCTCTCTTTTTTATTTTATTTTTAAAGCTATTATTTTCATACCCGGCTTATAAAAAATGATAGCCGTAAATTTCGATCTTATTTTTGTGTTCGAAGTGCGTGTTATACGCCGGATTTTACGGTAATTAAATACAAAAGTACTTCTATTGCTTAACTCCCCTGAAGAGGAAAGAAAAATATGTATGCAGATAAATAAAATTACATTTGACACATTTTACGAATTTATGCTGCTGTCTACATAATTCCCTTGAAAAACTTAAAATATGGGTAGAATATTTTCTTTGTAGGGATAGATGGCTATATTTATCCAAAACTCGTCGAGAAAATGTTTTTCTTTTTTTAATTATTTTTTAACTGAACACAAAATTAGTAGGTAAAGAACATACTATTTTTACAGTGAACCTGGGTTCAACTATCAACGATCTGTAAATGATTGTTATTCAAAATAATTGTCTTCAAAATGGGGGGTGGGATCTTAAGGTATCCGACTACGCTCGGAACTGTGATTTTGAAAAAGCGCATAAATGGATAATTTTCTTGATATTTAGTGTCACTTAGATTAGAATACATGTATAAAATTGTTTTAAGGACATTTTGACAAAAAAAATTTATTTAAATACGATATTTTGGCAAAAAATTAACTTAGAATAATCTTTTTTCAAAATGTTCTCCTTTTGTGAAAAATGCTTCTATTATAATAATATTTTGCCTGTATATAGCTCAGACCTCTTTACAGAGGCTCAACTAGAATTTTTGAAATATATAACTTAGAAGTGGGTTTATCCATTTTTTACGACAACAGAGGGGAGCGATTTTAATTAAAAAAAAAACGCCGCTAATTATTTCAATTGGTGGTAACTCTGAAAATAATGTGAATTTTTCAAAAATCATAGTTGGGCTTCTGTAGAGAGGTCTGAGCTATATACAGGCAAAATATTATTATAACAGAAGCATTTTTCACAAAAGGAGAACATTTTGAAAAAAAAGGTTATTCTAAGTTAATCTTTTGCCAAAATATTGTATTTAAATAATTTTTTTTTGTCAAAATGTCATTAAAACAATTTTATACAGGTATTCTAATCTTAAGTGACACTAAATATCATGAACATTATCCATTTATGCGCTTTTTTAAAATCACGGTTCCAAACGTAGTCGGATACCTTAATAGATTCATGTATTGACAAAAATGTGATTTTTCTAAGAATAAATAAAGAACTATTTAATTTGACAGTTTTATTCTCACTTTTTGTTTGTTGTGTTTGAAGCATAGCACGTTACAACATTGCGCAACCTCATCATGATATCGGATTAGGGTAGCCCGTTGGAATTTCGTGATTATGAAATATCTTGAATCCCATCATTGTTGATATCTCGTTAAAATATTTAAACAGACATGATTGATATAATGTGGCAGACAGTGTACCAGCTGAACAAGCGGGCATTAATCCAACTCCAACTAAATGGAGGAACTCTTTGTTTTTAGCTCATTGAGAAGACTTTAAATAAAAGAAGAATCAATTATTGATTATAAGTAAGTAGATTATATATATATATTCATGTTGTCATACACATGTATGAAATTTTTTTCTTATAATTTTGTAATTAAGGTATCCGACTACGTTCGGAACCGTGATTTTAAAAAAGCGCATAAATGGATATTTTTCATGATATTTAGTGCCCCTTAGATTAGAATACATGTATAAAATTGTTTTAAGGACACATTGTGACAAAAAAAAATATTTAAATACAATATTTCGGTAAAAAATTAACTTAGAATAACCTTTTTTCAAAATGTTCTCCTTTTGTGAAAAAATGCTTCTATTATAATAATATTTTGCCTGTATATAGCTCCGACCTCTGTACAAAGGCTCAACTATGATTTTTGAAAAATTCACATTATTTTTAGAGTTAAAACCCATTGAAATAATTATCGGCGTTTTTTTCTTAAAATTTCTCTCCTCTGTTGTCGTAAAACATGGATAAACCCGCTTCTAAGTTATATATTTCAAACATTCTAGTTGAGCCTCTGTACAGAGGTCTGAGCTATATACAGGAAGAATATTATTGTAATAGAAGCATTTTTCACAAAAGGAGAATATATTTTGAAAATGGGCCATTTTATGTTCATTTTTTGTCAAAATATTGTACTTAAATAATTTTTTATTGTAATACTATTCTTAAAACAATTTTGTATACATTTTCTAATCTAAGTGACACTAAATATCATAAATATTATACATTTATGCGCTTTTTTAAAATCACGGTTCCGAACGTAGTCGGATACCTTAATGAAACTACTATTTTTATTTAGTTATATTTTAGATTTTTTTTTTAACAAAAATTTTTATAGGACATCTAAGGCTTTTAATTTTCTCATTTCCGAATGGAATTTTTATAATCCAAATACAGTAATTTTTTAAAAATTATTTGTTCTACAATTTTTTTATTTCAATTTAGTTGCTTCTAAAACGTTATAGAAAAGTAAACCTTTTCATCAAAGTTAAGCTCTAAATTTTTGAATCTAAAGTTGCAGCAACTAATATTGTTATATGTTATAAGAACAAGCATTTTATAAGGCAACAGGTCGTAAATACGGGTAACATTTGAATAACGAGAAAGCTTACGTTACAAGATTAGGACAAACTATATTAAAAAAAATCACGATACATCAATTTTAATTTAGAACAAACTGCAAGATTATTTTCCGAAGTATTATATTTTTAAATTAAAAAAAAAACAATAGTATTAAAAATATATTTTGGTATTTAAAGATCATGAAAAATGATAGTCTAGCACTTCTTTTTTTTTTTTGCATATAATTAACAGATTTTGAAATGAAAGGAACGAGTTGGGCTTCACATCATTAATGGTTTTCAAAAAAAGAAAATATTTTGTGCGTATATATATTTATATGTTCTTATTTGCACTATGTGTTTTTGCTTCAAATATAAACCATTTCATTTGTTCAATTAGCTCTTTATGTTCCATTGTTTTCATGTTATATTTTTATAACATCTGAGATAAGTCAGAAATCATTCACAAACACAAACAAAAAACAGTCTCTGGGATAATATAATTTATTATTTTACATAGATTCTTCTAATTATTGCTGAATAATGAATAATGTACTGTTCCACGTTCTATACATACATACATTTATATATATATATAACAAAGTAACGTTTTTTCCTAATTGAAAACATTTATAATTTCCTGTGAACCACACAGTATGTCAAGGTATTGAGACAGATTTCTACGCTTTATTGCACACCAATTCTCAAGCAATTCATTCACTCACACACTGTGACTTCCATTTCTCCACCGGCGGGAAACAAGCTGGTGGTGCCATCTAGCAGTTGCGACAACAACAAGTGCTTATATACAGTAGGTGATCGGTTAACGAACATAATCCGTTCAAAGACTATGTTCGCTATCTGAATTGTTCATTAACCGATCATCGATTCACCATAGACTTCTATGTGAAATCGATTAATTCGTTCTGCAAACCCTAAAAAATGAAATCAAAACCGAAACTGATGGTCTAATTTGTATGAATATTCTATTAGAATTTTTTTCCAATAGAACTTTGAAGTTTAATAGGTAAGCAACATAATTCAGGAGGGATGAAAAACGATTTTTAGTCCGTTTCTCATATTTCACGTATTTTTATGGTGGTAGCGCGTCATCGGCTCCTTTATATTTTATAGTCTGCACTGTTTGAAAAAATTAAGAATTCGCTTAATTTATTTGCCATGTCAGCAAATCCACTCGCCCATAACTTATCAATTGTCAGAAAATATTGATATTCATATTGAAATTCAAGTGTGTATTGATTTTAGTCATAATAATAATTATTGAATGACCTTTAAATTCATTGTTAATTCAAATTTCATTTAGTAATTATCAATACTAAGCATGCTTTAAACATTTCTTCTTTCAATGATCTTATTTTGTATGCAAAATGATAACAAATGTTTAATATAAAAATTTTTTTCAGAGCCGAGAATTGTTCGTTAGAATTCGTTTTGTTCATTATCCGAATATGTGTTCGTTGTCCAAACACAAAAAATCTTTCTTGAAAGTGTTCGTTATCCGAACACAAAAATCTTTCGTGAATGTGTTCGTTAACCGATTTGTTCGTTAACCGATCACCCACTGTATTACCACTGGTTACATCCCCCCCTTCTGATTCCGACGGCACCCTGACGAGGAATCAAGTCAATCGGGAGTTTTGGTGCACAATCACGTTGGCGAAAGAAGGATAATGGGGTTTATCTTGTCATTATTCTAAGGGGTTATAGATAATGTATGAGGAACCCAAGAGATACCCCCTGATTATCAAGACTGGCAATCTCATAAAATGAAGCTGACCTCCGTGTTGAGATTACCTAGGGCTCATCTCTGCTTGGTATTAGTTTTGCACTTTTCTAGGAAACATTTCTCAGTGGATGTGATACAACAGAAGCATTATAGTTTGCACAGCTTTTCTCTTTTAATCTGCATAAAGTTTCCAGTTTTGTCCTGTTGCTCTTCAACCACTTCTCTAACTTGTGTAGAAAGCTGTGTGAACTTCTTGAGATAGGGAGTTATCGCTGGAACTAAGTTGTCATTCTAGATGACGACCCGGACGTCGTTCACAATTTCATCTAGAGCAGTGGTCGGCAAAATTATTAGCCAAAGAGCCAAATATGAACATTACAGCAATTTTTTAAAAAATTGGGAGCCAAATCTGCTTGTTTAGTAACCTTTTATTACACTAAAAAAGTAGTACACTAAATAAAACTAAATTTCATACTTAATAAGTATTTATTAATGAGAACAACGTGCGCTTGCATCTCCTTGGAAAGTTTGAGTAAGTCAGATTTGTATGTTGTTGTTTTTAATTTTAGGCACGATTCAAAGTTCTCATCAATAAGACGACTTCTCAGTTTACTCTTGATAATGTTCATGCTTGAAAAAGATTATTCGCATATATATGTAGACAGGGGCGGCTCTAGGGCCGGACAAACAGGACCCCTGCCCGGGGCGGCAAATTCTAAAGGCGGCATTTGGATCGATTTGAATTTCTTTTCTTCTTTTTGCAAAAAAATTGATATACTTTCTGAAATATTATTTGGAGTGAATTTGGTATTTCATTTTTAACGTATCTTCCTTTCTTATTTTCTACTCTGTATGGTTAATGTCAGTTTAATTTTATGTTGAAACTTAAGAATTCGAGGCGGGAGTACTTGTTTTAATCATGAAATTTTATAAGTTTACACATTTTTCATTTGTAACATTCTCCCCGTCCAGGAGTATGGTCACAACGAGCATTCCTTTCACCCGTACGACTTCCGGTGTCAGCTATCCAAAAGGGGACAGAGGCAATAAGAGTTTTTTGGAGATAGAGAGTCACAGGAGATTTTTTTATTTTAGTCTTGGGTGTAGTTACTATAAGTTAAAATAAACGTTTATGATCCCTATGATCACCCACTCTTTTTAGAAGACATTGGCATGCTGAAATGGACGATTCCTTCTCTTATATTTTACTCGTTTGAAATAATTATAGGTAATTATGTCCTTAATTTCGAATTGTTTTGTACTAGACTTAAATGTATATATATAGTAAAATAAAATAAAAGTGAAGAAGTACTAGTATATATATAATTGTTATGCTGCCTTTTTGTTCTCAAGAATTACTCAAGTGTTTTCAGTGTGTATCTGTGTGAACAATTTATCCTTTTTAATTATAATTTTTTTGCTTTGGAAAGAGGGGCGGCATTTTCCGTTTCGTTTCTATCCGGGGCGGCAAAACTGCTAGAGCCGGCCCTGATGTAGAACCGAGAAGAGAAAGAACAGCAAACGCAAGCTTTTTAAGCTGATCGTAAGAGTCAAGAACACTATTCCAATCGTTGAAAATGATCATGTCTTCCTTCTCCAGGTCATTCAAAGCAGATCACTTGTGTTGTGAACTAAGATCACATTGTTTCTTCTCCAATATTTCCAGTTCAACACAAAGACGTTCGAATTTAGAGTGCCATATCTCTTTGTTTTTTCAATCCACCAATTGTATTTCAAAGCTACCAATGTCAATTTCAAAAGGAGAAAATTTCAACTCGGTTATCGTAGCATTAAGAGGATTTTTGACAAATACTAAAGTTGCTCTGCTGTTTTTAAATTCCTG
>BMAV01013596.1:0-40171 GCA_019973955.1 Trichonephila inaurata madagascariensis | reverse complement strand
AACCGACCCCCAACTTCTACATTAAAGTGTCATCTTTCCCTTTTTTTTTTTTTTTCCCTTATTCTGTTTGGGGAATTTTAAAATTTCACGTGTTTTGAGTTGTTGAAAGAAAGAAAAAAAATTCAAAAAGTTTTATTATTCCATTTTTTTTTTTCTATCCATGTTTTTTGCATATACGGTAACTCTGTTTTTCTGTGTATAAACAAACCTCGCCGAGTTTCTTTCAAATTTGATTTTTTTATAAGCGGAAACACTTCAGAAGTCATTCAGAATAAGTGCGTGAAAACAACTTGAGATACAACTTCCTTTTCTAAATTTGAGTTTTAAAACATGTTTTAGAATCCTCGGGAAGTGGAGCGTAATAAATACAAATTTTGTAAACACAAGGGATAAAACTAAAAAAATTATCAATCAAATACTTTTCTTTTTCGAAAAAATATAAAAATTGGTTATTACTTACATTTTTCAAAAATCGTTCCTCCAACTATTTTTAAAAATTTCGCCAAATCAAGGGTGTCAAACTATTGGACTGCATAACCCCTAATTTTTTTTGCAGCCCCCAATATATGGGCCACAAAAATTTAAAAATAACAAACCCATGCAATAAAAAATAGATTGGTAGAATTCGTTAACGTTTTTTTAATTATACCTTTTTACTCTAAAATTTTAATTATTTGGGGGGATAAAGGTTCGTTTTCACCCTTTTTTCTCAATAAATATATACTCATTATCCAGCTATATGCAAACACAGGCGATCGAGATTTGTAGGAAAAATTCATTGAAGTGGGTGTACCTGAATTTTACAAATATTTATCACCCAGGTTTGAAAATCCTCACAAAATCGCGTATGAAATTATTTTCATGTTTTTGTAAAATTTTTTTGGGGCAGTTATTTTCAGTTTTGAAAGGGGAAATAAGTTTTTTTTAGAAATAGTTTTAAAGGGCCTCCCTTGGGCAGTTTTGAAATAACCTAAACAAATTTCTTCGAAATAGGAAAAAAAGAGAAGAAAAAATCTGTCGGAGTAACATTTTTTCTTGTTCTTTTTTATAAATTATGTTTATTTATTTTTTGAAATGAATTCGTTTGACGGGACCCCAAAATAATTTTTTTTGACGACCCAAAATTAATGGCAATCTTTTCCAACCAAAATCCAAAAAAAATTGAATGAAATGCAAATAAAATAGCTTTTAAAAGAACAGAAGTTTCAGTAAGAAGATGCTTTTTATGAATGTTATGTTTGGAGGGGATGCAAGCGGAACACGCCCCCGTAAAATTTCCTAGAAACTCAACTAACCAAGGTGCATACCATTGCCCCGCGCCCAAAAAAAATTTTCCCTTTAAAGTTTAAGTTGTTTGGAATAAGGTGGACTGATTTTTTGATTTAGAACTTGTAATATTATTAGAAGTGAGAATAGGCAAAAAAAATTTTTAGGAAAAAATGGTTTTAAATTTCGCGATTGGAATTTTTTGTGTTGTTTTTTTTAGATTTTCATTTATATAAATTTATCTAAATTTTTGGGCTTTTAAGTTATATTCTTAATAAAGTCATATTAAAATTTAAAATGTCTGTTTATTCCGAGAATCCCACACCTCTAGCTCACGCTAAAAAAGGATATGGTCACCAAAGGGGGCATATCAAACTTTCTATAAAAATTGGGGTTTTTTTTAGGCCCAATTTAAAAGTTAAACCTCTTTTTGTTTTGGTCTAAGTTCCTTTTTGAGTTTGAAAATCCTTGCTGTACATTTTCATTTTATCACAAAATTTAGCTCGTAGCCTTTTTTTACTTTTTTGTGGATGGACATACAGATTGTTCAAAAAGTATGTATACACTTTGAAAAATGAATTAAAAGTAAACAACAATTTTCATTTACTGCTTTTTACGTTCCGTACAGAAAATATTAAAGTTTCTGTTTAATGTAACGTAAACTAGATGGCTCAACGTCCACGTTTTGCAACATTCTTGTTTCAAAATGGCTTCATCACAAGAACAAGCGCAAGCTGTAGAATGATTCATCGAATTTAAATTTCCGACACGTATGCAACGTAAATGGGGCTCAACCAAACTGGAGTTTGGAATTTTTGAAAAAAATTTTTTTAATGAAAAAAAAACCCTGGGGGATGGATGGGGAAAAGGGGGTCCAACCATTTTACCCTAGATTTTATAAAATATAACACTTTTTTGGGTTTCTTGTAAAAAGGAAAAAAACTAAGGCCCTTTTTTCGAAACCTGATGAATCGGGAAAAATTAAATTTTGGGGGGCCAAAAGAAAAAATTTTTGACGTGCAAAGTTTTTTTTAGAACGTGGCTAGAAATTTTTAAATTGATGTGTTGCTTTGTAAATATTGATGGGGCAAAAGAAATCGTTGGAAAACATAGTAAAAAAAAAACTTTGGGGGGTTTTTTTTATGGAACATAAAAACTATTAATGGGAAAATAAAACTTTTTTTTATTTTTTAATTAATTTTGAAAAATGTTGCCATTTTTTTTCAGACATCCGGTATTTTTGTGTATTTCAAATAATCATCCAATAGTTCAAATTTCAAAAGATCTTTCAGTTCATTTTAATATTTATATACACAATAACGTCTCCAAAAATGAACTGTATAAGTTTTGGCCTAGTTTTATAATACGACATTAACTATATTACATTCAACTGAATAATAATATCTATCTATGTGTTTATACCACATCTATAATAAGCAGTGTTCTAGTTCAAAATATTTAAGGTATCCGACTACGTACGGAACCGTGATTTTAAAAAAGGCATAAAGGGATATTTTTCATGATATTTGTGCCAAAAAAAACATGCATAAAAAATTTTTTTAAGGACATTTTTAAAAATTTTTTAAATACAATATTTCGGCACAAAAAAACTTAAAAAACCTTTTTTTTAAAAAATGTTTTTTGGGGAAAATCTTCCCTTATATAAATTTTTTGTTATACCCCGACCTTTACAGAGGCTCAATTTCAGTTTTGAAAATTTCCCTTTTTTTTCAGGTTTTAACCATTTGAAAAAAACGGGGTTTTTTTTTTTAAAATTTTCCCCCCGTTGTGTAAAAAATGGATAAACCCATTTCTGTTATATATTTAAAAAATTTAGTTGAGCCTCTGTACAGGGTTGGGGGCTTTTACAGGCAAAATTATTATAATAGAAGATTTTTTTAAAAAAGGAAAATATTTTGAAAATGGGTCATTCTATGTTATTTTTTTAAAAAAATTGATTTTAAAAAATTTTTTATTGTAATACTATTCTTGAAACAATTTTATATACATTTCTAATCTAAGTGACACTAAATATCATAAATATTACCCATTTATACGTTTTTGCAAAATACGGTTCCTAACGTAGTCGGATACCTTAAAAATTCTTTGCACACAATTTTTAAGATGCGATTCAAATCAAATATTCGACATGAGAGAACTGAATAACTTGGAATTAAAATTATAATATGCACAAGTTTCTCAAGAAAATAGGAACAATAGCGAGCCTGGAAATTATTATAAGTCAAATTTCTGCGTAACAGTTGCCGTGTTTGGCAACGCTTCCTCTTTACGAAATAATACTATTCTTTAAATCATCTCATATTTTCTTGATTATTTCAATAACACCATTATATTTTAAATAATTCAATGAAGATCTGATTTTAGTTCTTTGCATATTGCATAAACAAATTTCCAGGAAATAATTGTACTCTCGCTGCAAACAATAGAATCAACATAACTCGTTAAAAATCGTATGTAAACTGTAAATCAAGAAATTAAGAGTGAGCCTCTGATGTTGACCAGTGATGTGTGTTTTGTATCAGGGGGCGGCAACCTATGGCACGCGTGTGTGATGCCTAATGCAGTACATTTTTCAGTAACATTCTGCACTACTCTGCAAATTTGTCAATTTTTGAGTGGATGGAATCCGATAAATTTGTAATGGATCTCTCTCTCTTGTTTAGCAAACATCTTCCAAATTATGGACATTTACGGAATTAAGAAAACAAAATCAAATATGACTCTACAGATAAATTTAAAGCTATTTTGTAAATTATTGGATATAAATTCTGGAGAGATTTAAATGATTGAAAAGAGAAAATTGTATGTGCTCTGCTTTCCACTTTGGGTTCTACAAAGCTAAGTTAAAAAACCTTTCCTCATATGAACAGATATTTCGAGTCCGCAAAGAAATTGTTTAACAACTGAAAGCTCGGAATCGTGTCAAATTGAAAGACAAAAATTATACCCTTGTTGTTGTTGTGTTGTTTCCAATCCTTGGGCAGAGCATACACCAGTCCATTTATTCCGCGTAATGAGTGTGTCACACACCAGGTCTTGCTGTTCATACAACTGTCGTAGGGAAATGCCCAGCAGTCCAGAAGATGAGCAGAAGGAGAAGCAGGGAGAGAGCAGGGACAGGTAAAGAAAGACTTTACCTGCACAAAAGTCATATTACGCAGGTGACCGCTTCTAAAGCGCGCCAAGGCCGTCTGATGAGCCATGGAATTCCTGTTACCCCTGATTTTGAGATATGAAAGGGGATAAAGCCGTGCAAGCACTAAGTTCGCATTAAAATTTTTATTCATCTTTTTTATTTAACTATAATGTGTGTGAAGGAAAATATTATATTGATCTTTTTTATTTAACTATAATGAATAAAAATATTTATATTTTATGTTGTCTATTTCTTATTTTAATAAATATGCTTAAGTTTACATAATATATGTACAATTTTAATTTTCTTATTTTTGTTGTAGAAATAGTGATATTTTATGCTGTGTTTATTTTTATGTTAAGAAACATCTTCAAACGATGCAAAATTAATATATATTATAACAGTAAATATTTAGATCATTGACCTCTATTCTCTAACTCTGCATACATTATCGCGTTAATCGAATTATTTAAAAAAATATGCTCCTGTGTGACAATCTGAATCACGTTGGTAGATTGGCTTGGCATGCCACAGCTGAAAGGCTGCCGACCCCTGTGCTATATCATAATTAGAACTTTGATCTCGTGTTTATGTTTAATCAAGAGAAATAAAAAATTTCGTTCTTCTTTACATAAAGATGTACTCGATAAATTTTGGCCTGGTTTTATAATATCGACATATACAGTATTATATTCTACTGAAAATAGTAATTTCACTCCCTAAGTTTACCACACCTGTGTAAGCAGTATGTTCCAGTTAAACATATTATTAGAATAACCAAAAACAATACCTAGATATTGATATTATAAAACCAACTTTTATGATATCTATTATAAATATCTTTTTGAGTTTTTTCTTTAATAAAAATTTGATAGCGTGTAACGGTACACTCAAGAGACTGACTAACTGACATATGAGGATTTTTCGCTTTCAAGGATTCGAACGAACGTATGAGCAGATGTACACAATACATAGAAATAACCCAAATCCTATAATATAAGTAATTATTCTACTTATTAAACTTGGTATAAGGAGAAGAGATCAATGCCGAGACAAATATCTAAACAATCAAATTTAACTTATCATAAATTTTAGAACGGGAAGCAGGCTCCTGAAATTGTTCTTCAAAATTGGCTGATAATTTAATCTTAAAAATGAATGTATACAACTCGGATCCGAATTCAACCAAAAACTGTGTCTAATTGTTTTACTACATGATTTATAAGGGTTGCCCAAATGAAAAATGGACGAGTGAAATTGCGTCAGAATACCTGCAGCTATAGCAACGCCCCCGAACATGGATATAAAGGGAGGTTGGAGGTGTACATCGCATACGATGTGCAATAATGAAACCTGTTCGTAGTGGAGGAAATGGGTAAAAAGTGAAGTCATGTTATTCATGGATGAGTCCATATTGAAACTATGTGTGGTAGATTGATTGCTGATTGCGGAAGGTGAGCTGGATGCGGGCATCTATCAGCGAACAGGACAGTCTATGGCGAGCACTGCTAAGTTCGAACAATTGGTGCAAAATTTTCGTAAAGGGTGGCGAACAATGTCAGATCTTTATGACAATATCAGCTCAAACATTTCCCGTGAAGCCCACACAATCTTAAAAAATTCCGATCAAATTGTTGCAACACCCGACGTACAGTCTTGAATTGTCTCCTCGAAACCTTCTACCCTTGTTCCTTTTAAGACAGTATTACGTTTCCATTCGGTCGATGATGTGAAAGAAGCTATGCAGGACTTTCCCGAGAATCAACTACGATCTTTTCTACAGCGAAGGCATAGACCTACTGTCGAAAAGAGGGGATATGTGTTACAAAGCCCATGATGATTTATTTTGATTTCCAAAAATGGTATTCTCTTTTTTTTAACTTGTCCACTTTTCATTTGGGCAACCCTTATATTATAACAAGTAATCCACTAAAAATCTTGTTTAACCATAGAACTGCTGTCTAACTACATTTGAAAACAGTTTATAAAATGATATACAGCTGCATAGCACGTTTACTTTGTAAAATATAATGACAGTTAAACTTTCAACAAAACCTTAATGAAAATGCCTAGTTTGCTTAGGGCGAAAGCCTTTAGAAAGAGCACGTAACAAGTTTTATTGTCAAGTGTTGGATAGTCTAACATATATATGATATTATTTACTCCGAGTCGAATATTGCTTACATCCTTTTCAACCTGAAGTATAGTTACATAATTTATTTAAAAAATTGTGGTTTAAAAATTCTATAAGAAACATTTCACCATCCTAATGATGACCATAATTATGTGTTTGTGTGTGCATATGTGTGTCTCTCACATACACATTAATGCAAAATTATAAAAAAGTAATGTTTAGAGAAGTTCTATTGATTAACATTAAAAAAAAAGACTACCATTTTTACACACACACACACACACACACACACACACACACACACACACACACACACACACACACACACACACACACACACACACACACACACACACACACACACACACACACACACACACACACACACACACACACACACACACACACACACACACACACACACACACACACACACACCCACACACACACACACAGGGCTTTTAATTACGAGTATTAATTTGAATTAAAACAAGGGTATTGGGTTTTACGAAATACTTACCAAATGATTTCAAAGTATTTTTAAAATGTATTTTAAACTTGTGTTTTTAAAATCCTGATATGTGAGAAACATAGGACATTGAGCACTTTTGGTGATGATAATGATGAGTTTGGTGTTTTATGGCGCAAGTCAGTTTTGGCCATACTGCGCCAAATTATTCATAAACCACAATGGTCACAAAGAAGAAAGAAGAAGTGGATGAGCAAGATGAGGGGGTCGAAAATAGAGAAGGATCACTGGGGTACCCGGGTTCGTGGCACCCGTGTTTTACCAAAGATAGTAAACCTCTTTTGGAAGGGAAAGATCACTAGGGTACCTCGGAGGATTTGTGACACCTACCACCTAAGAGGTGTGAGCCCCTGAGGGGGAGCACTTTTGGAATCAATTGTCCATATATATTTTCAAAATTGATATGATCTTTATTTTTAATTACAGCTTCTACTATTGTGATTCTGTGTTGTTTTTTACATATTGTCAATAATTTGCTGAACTTATTTTTGAGATATGCGATGGACTTAAATTTGATAATAATAATTACAGCCTTTCATTTCGAGGGGTAAACACTCTTTTGTCAGTCACCATTAAAAGCCTTGAAGAATAACCGAAACCACTTCGAGAACTTCTCATTCTGCATATCACATCTGTCATCAATTGTAACTCCTTCAGTGGTTCACATCTGTAACGTCTCTAGAGTCTCCGGATAATTTCATCAACTGAAAAAATCACCTGCATTCAGATTACATCTGTTTACCACAGGAATAGAATATGGATTTTGGTATCAACATCAACTTCCATGATTATGTCGCACTTCCTGAAGTCACCACGGAAATTCTTTCTTATCTTGACCCAATGATGGTAAGTATTAGGATGAAATGTCTTTTCTATTCTCTGCGTGAATGAAATTAAGGTACTCGACTACGTTCGGAACCGTGACTTTAAAAAAGCGCATAAATGGATAATTTTCATGATATTTAGTGTCACTTAGAATAGAATAAATGTATAAAATTGTTTTAAGGACATTATGACAAAAAAAATTATTTAAATACAATATTTTGGCAAAAAATTAACTTAGAATAAACTTTTTTCAAAACGTTTTCCTTTTATATAAAAAATGCTTTTTTAATTTTAATATTTTGCTTATTTAAAGTAAAGACTTTTTCAGAGAGTCTGAACTAGGATTTTTGAAAAATTCACATTATTTTCAGAGTTACCACCATTGAAATAATTATCGGCATTTTTTCTTAAAATTTCTCTCCTCTGTTGTAAATTTTCTGCATTATTAAAGCATTTTTTTTTATCTCTTTACCTGGAACCCCACAGAGGGCAGGAACCCAATGGAGGGCTCATTCAAACATGATCTACTCTCAATAACCGTTACAGCCAAATTCGTTTTTAGAGGATTTCGACTTCATCCAAATTGAATTGAAATACAGTCGGGCCTCTATATAACAGGGGTCATAAATCGAAAAAGTTCGTTATATGGAAGAGATTCGTTACATATAGGGTTCATCTTTTCAGTATACTTTATAAACCACTTAAAACAAATTCTAAATTCATAAGCACTATATATATTTTTTTAAAAAGTAACTATTCACTTCTTTTTGCAAATTAATATCTATTTGTTTTATATATCTTACCCATCAAAAAAAAAAGAAAGAAAAACTACAAGAAAAAAGAATGTCGAGGAATACACTGTATTTTCAACATTAAGAAAATAGTTTTATATTAAAATTAATGAATGTGTTATATGGACATTTTCTAATTTAAAGGAGTTAGTTCAAGGACACATGGGGACACGAGACAACTCCACTGAGGGTGAAAGGGAATATCGAAGATATTTCTAGTGAACTGGACATAGGCATTTCTTGGATTAAAGCCCAGAATTCTATTGCTCTAAGTGAGTTAGACACCTAATAAAACCAGATGAGGTTTTATGACCATCATAAGTGTGTTAAAAGAGAGAATAACTCGAAATGTTCAGAAATACTTTAAAAATAGGGAGAAAGAAATTGAACCACAAGAAAAAAAAATTCGTTATATAGAAAATACATTTCGCTGTAGGGAGGTTATTTTACAAAGAAAATTATGAAATGTTCTTCATTCCAGGAAAAAGTTCGCTTTATAGAAAAATTCGCAATATTGAGGTTCGTAATATGGAGGTTCAACTGTATTTCTAGAACACGGAAAACCGATCAGAAGTTTCTCTGACTGGTTTATTAAATCATTTTATTCTATCACGTATAAATTATCTTTACAGCATTTATCATTATTCAGCATTTATCATTACAGGAATTTCTTAAAATTCAATTTCTCATGTTTTAAAATGTGTCCCACGTGAATTTGACATGCTTATAACCACAGATTTTTTCCCTCCTGGAGCTTCAAACATTTTTATAATGACAACTAAACCATGGAGATAAAATGATTTGGAACTGTTCTATAACCTGTTTTTAAGCGATAAATGTTTTGTTTCTTCATTTAGTTAGGGAATTTTAGTGTTTTCTGTGTTATAATGATGATAAGCAAATAGGCCAAATTAATGTGACATCGTTCGGGACCGTGACTTTAAAAGGCATAAATGGAAAATTTTTCATGATATTTAGTGTCACTTAGGATAGAATACATGTATAAAATTTTTTTAAAGAACATTATGACAATAAAATTATTTAAATACAATATTTTGGAAAAAAATTAACTTAGAATAAACTTTTCAAAACTTACCCTTTTTTATAAAAATGCTTTTTAATTTTTTTTTTCTTATATAAAGTAAAGACTTTTCAGAGAGTCTGAACTAGGATTTTTGAAAAATTCACATTATTTTCAGAGTTACCACCAATTGAAATAATTATTGGCATTTTTTCTTAAAATTTCTCTTCTCTGTTGTTGTAAAATATGGATAAATCCACTTCTAGTTATATATTTCAAAAATTCATTCTAGTTCAGCCTCTGTACAGAGGTCTGAGCTATACACAGACAACATATTATTGTAATAGAAGCATTTTTCATAAAAGGAGAATGTTTTGAAAATGAGGCATTCTATATGTTCATTTTTGGTCAAAATATTGTACTTAAATAATTTTTTATTGTAATAATATTCTAAAACAATTTTATATACGTTTTCTAATCTAAGTGACACTAAATGTCATCAATATTATCCATTTATAGGCTTTTTGCAAAATCACGGTTCCGAACGTAGTCGGATACCTTAAACATTTTAGTGAATACAATGAATGTTGAAACTCCAAGTCGAACAAATTACGAAAAAACTCTTAATAGTGCTTAAAATTATTTAACTTACACGCGATTTTTCTTGATGTCATAAAGTTATCTGGAATAAATTCTAATTTTAAATTATCTCCCTCCGTTGAATGTCACTGAAATAGTAGTTTTTAGAACAAATGAAATCAAACAAGAAAAAAGAACAACAGTTCTTTTAAAAAAAACCTTTTGGGGAAAAAGGGAAAAATAGAAAAAAAAAACCTTTTTTCCCAAAAATGATCATTAACGGATAAAAAAGAAAAACTTCAAAGAAGAAAAAATTCCTTATGGAATAGATTTCCAAGCATTAAAACCAAATACCGCACTAATCTTTTCATTATTTTGTTGAATACTGACTTCGTTCATAGCAATCAAATATTTCCTGATGTCTGGGAGTAACTTCTAAAGTCGAGACACATTTTTCTAGCAAAAAAAATGTTCCTATTTTAAAATAAATTTGTACGGTTATCAGTTATGTCTTTAAATTTATTGAACCCTTTGTTTTCAACCCATGGTGTAAAATGTGACAACCGTAAAAGGGGCACGTGGCATTCCCCTGATGCATTGTGAAAACCCGATCTTGCTAACACTACCATTCCTCGCCTTGCACTTTTTGGGGAGAAAAGCATCAAATTTGTGAGAGTTTGAGGTTTTTCTCATCACATTTTTAGAGTGTTCTTGATGATTTCTGGTGCGCTCCCATGCCCGGATTTTTCCCCCAGACAGCTTTCTACTGGGGGCCCGGAAATTCCAAATTTCTCCTGCGTTTTTTGGTTTCCCAGTGCTCTCAGCTTTGGGATCTCTTGCCTTCTACGATGGGATTCCTCTAATTTCTTGTCGACGAGGGTGCTAAAACTTAAATAGTCCCCCGCGGTATTTTTCTGCCTCAGAAAATCTGCCCCCTTTTACCGTCATCGTTTTGAAGTAGTACACCGGCCCGACTTCTAAACTGTTTCCAATCTTAAGTATTTATTTTTAGAGGGTTTCAGCAATAAAAAATTTTTTGAGGTCAATGGGGCCCTTGTATCTCGCTTTTTTAATTTTTTAAAACGGTAAAACCTCCCGCCCTCGCTGGCCTTTAGTGCTTTAATATCCCTTTCTTTCTAAAAAAATCCTGTCCGGACGCCCAAAAGTTGAATGTATCAACTGAAGTTCTGCAAATTATGCTAGATGTTGGTAAAAGAATATTCCCCATACAATGCTTAACTAACATTCATTTATTTTTTTTAATTGGGCAGCACAGCACAGCACAACGAAAAAGACACACATTAAAAACAGCTAAAAAAGAGCCAAATTCATTCGATCTCGAATTCTAAATCTTTCTAACTCTATACATTGGGTTACATCACACCAGGTTTTCTTTATCGAAGGGGCCTCCCAAAAAGCGCCAACATCCTGCAAAGGATCACGGGGAAAGCCACGTGGCCTTTCGGATCCACATCTTAAACCCTGGAGTTAAAACCCTTTTGGCCCCCATTGAAAAGTAGGATTCACCTGTGACCCTTTTTTAAATTTTACAATATAACCCACACTCCCTCACACACACACACACACACACACACACACACACACACACACACACACACACACACACACACACACACACACAAAAATCTCTTCTGAGTTATTTTTGTTTACCCGCATGAAGGGAAGTTTTTAAAACCATTCTTAAGGGTTTTGCAATCTACAAAAATAAATGTTTTTTTCATTTATTCAAGCTTTTTCGCCTCACATATAAAAATCACATACAAATTAATTTGCTTCTGCCACCATCTTTTCCACTTGCATTTCTGTTTCATTCAAACTTTTTTATTTTACTTCTAATGGCAGATTATGAACAATTACAGCAGAGAATAAGAACAAAGAAAAAAGCTGGAACAGAGTTCATTAATCCAACATATCTCTAGCCTCCCAGTAACGCTCGAAGAGAACGCGTTGCGCAGAACAAGACTGTGTAGATGATGTGCGGATTCCATGACCTTCCGTTTTCCCAGGGTATATCGGGAAAAAGGGAAAAACTTTGATT
Organism: Trichonephila inaurata madagascariensis; assembly: GCA_019973955.1. Lineage (NCBI taxonomy): Eukaryota > Metazoa > Arthropoda > Arachnida > Araneae > Nephilidae > Trichonephila > Trichonephila inaurata. The sequence goes on along the minus strand of BMAV01013596.1, from coordinate 27,810 downwards.
ATAAAGATGGTTTCGCTGAGTCATGTCTGGCAGATAGGCGGAATTCAGCAACCGCTCTACGCCTTGTGCCATTACGCAAATTCGGGATAGCATTCTTCTAAGACTTAACCCTTTCGGGACGGAGGACACAAAAGCGTGCGTACCACCAGGCCGGAGGGTTTTGTGTGTTGCCAAATCCATAAAAATCCGAAATATAAACGCGTTGTTCAATATTTTTTTTAAAAATTAAAAAAGGGATATCTTTATGTATTTCGATTTTATATTTATTTACTTCAGCCCTTTCTGTTTAATAAAATTTTTAAACATTTTATTTTTATTTTGAAAAGTCATTGGAAAAAAATAAGAAAAAAAAAAAGAAAAAAAAGATAAATTTTGTCTACCCCAAACTTTATCCTTAAAAATAGACTGCAAAAAAATCAAATGCTTTAGCGAAAATAAATCTCACATCTTCACTATAAACAAAAACCACATGTTCATTTCAAGAGAGCGTAAAACACTCAATTCGAAGAATTCCCTTCCCTTACGTTTATAAAACAAAAAAACCCCGTGTATTGAGTAATTTCTCTCATTTCGTCTAGAAGCTCGATCTCCATGTATCTCAAATCTTATGGACATAGAATGCCATCTGCTGCCAAAAAACTGAACTTACAAAACTTTGGCGCAAATTTGAGTCGTTAAGCCTACGGAGAAGAAACGCGCTGTCCCATTTTTGAGTCATTCGGCCTCTGGCGATAGATATTTTGCGCTGGCTCTTATTTGGACTTTTGGGAAAAAAATTATAAACCGGTTTGAGGTCTTTCTGGTGCGATAGATATATTTGATAGGACGAGAAATTTTCTGCATTAAAGCATTTTTTTTTATCTCTTTACCTGAAACCCCACAGGGGGCGGGAAACCCCCACGGGAGGCCATTCAAACATGATCCGCTTCAAAACCGTTACATAAATTGTTATTAGAGGACCCTCATCAAATTGAATTTAAATACAGTGGGCCTCTATATAACGAAGTCGCTAAATCCCGAAAAAAAAGTTCGTTATATGGAAAGTTCGTTATATAGAGGTTCATCTTTCGATATACTTTATAAACCACTTAAAACAAATTCTAAATTCATAAGCACTATATATTTTTTTTAAAAAGTAACTATTCACTTCTTTTTGCAAATTAATATCTATTTGTTTTATATATCTTACCATCAAAAAAAAAAAAATACAATTAAAAGGATGTCGAGGAATACACTGTATTTTCAACATTAAGAAAATAGTTTTTTTATTAAAAAATTTAAAGAATTTTTATATGGACATTTTCAATTTAAAGGGAAATTTTCAAAGGGCACAGGGGGGGAGAACAATCCACTGAGGGGGGAAAGAATATCGAAGATATTTCTGTGAACGGGAAATGGCATTTCGGATTAAAACCCCGAATTCTATTGCTCTAATAAAACCGAGGGTTTTTTGACCATCATAAGGTGTTAAAGAAATAACGAAAAGTCAGAAATACTTAAAAAAAAAGGGGGGAAAGATGAACCACAAGAAAAAAAAACGTTCTTAAAAAATACATTTCTTTGAAAGGTTATTTTACAAAGAAAATTATGAAATGTTCTTCGTTCCAGGAAAAAGTTCGCTGTATGCAAAAATTCGCAATATAGAGGTTCGTAATATGGAGGTTCGACTGTATTTCTAGAGCACGGAAAACCGATCAGAAGTTTCTCTAACTGGTTTATTAAATTATTTTATTCTATCACGTATAAATTATCTTTACAGCATTTATCATTATTCAGCATTTATCATTACAGGAATTTCTTAAAATTCAATTTCTCATGTTTTAAAATGTGTCCTACGTGAATTTGACATGCTTATAACCACAGATTTTTTCCCTCCTGGAGCTTCAAGCATTTTTATAATGACAACTAAATCATGGATATAAAATGATTTGGAACTGTTCTATAATCTGTTTTTAAGCGATAAATGTTTTGTTTCTTCATTTAGTTAGGGAATTTTAGTGTTTTCTGTGTTATAATGATAAGCAAATAGGCCAAATTAATGTGACATCATAGTCACATGATAGCTACAATCACATGTTTCTAACCAATTAGTTCATAAATTCGTGTGACGTCATGGTCACATGATAAATTTAGTCATATGTTTCCAGCCAATTAGTTCACGTTGTGATGTCTTCGATTGGGGGTGAACCCCACTCTTCCATTCATGTTAAATTTTATGGCTCCGAACAGATGTTAAGGGACAAGTGCACGTGGCCATGGGGTCATTGTTTATTGTCTGACCTCGGGCAAACGCCGACACCCGGTCTGGCAGTCATAATGGTCAAAGAGAGCCGGAACCCCATTGACAATAGGCGAAGCCTGTCTGAAAAGAACAAGGTCGCCATGGCAGGTGTCGAGAGAATGAGTTTATGGAACCAATTTGGGACAATGCATTAAGTCCAGGTGTTTCATGAGACTACTGGAGCCTTTACATTCCAGACTGACCGGGAGTGCATTTGTGTGTGCCGCACAAATAGGACCTGACTGTGGCCCGGGGACGAAAGGAGACTTTTGTGGCCTGCCAATGAGAAGAGACGAGGGGCGTGTTGGGGACCCGCCCCTGGTGTTTAAAAGGATTTTTTTTTTCAGGAAACTTGGAGGAGAGCCCTGGATGGAGAAAACTTGAGAGGAGCCCTAAAAAAAGAGATTGGAGAGAGGAACGAAAGGTGAGACGATGAATGCCGGTGGCGTTGAGAGTTGAGCGAGTGCCTTTCGGGAAAAAGATGGAATTCCCGTGACAGACTGTCTGCACCGGCTTGGCATATAACTGGGACTTTATTACTTCATATATAGTAACCTGTGAAGCAAATAAATAATACTTTTATTTTAAAATTAGGCTGTGACAAATGTTTGTTATCTACTCACGACGTTACAACGCCCTTTGCCGTTGCCAACTTTTCTGTTTTACAAAAAACTTTCCTTTAAAAGCATATATTTGTCAGCAAAATAAAGAAACCTTAAACAAAATGCACTTGATTTAAAATTACACTTACAATATAAGAACTGTTTTTAGTTTTTAAAAAACTTTTTGAAGAATCTTAATATTTGAACATGTTTGCCAAATTACTTGAATTTAAAATTTTATTTATATAAATTTTATAAATAGAAAAAGAAGTCTGTTAGTTTTGAATTTAATGCAGAACACGAGATTGCATTTGTCATGTGACTGGCATGAATTTAACCCATTGTGCTTTTTTTCGTATCCTTTTCGATTCTTTGATTCCTCCATAAAGCATATTCCTTGTTTTTAAAAACTCTTGTTTTATAAGTAAAATCAAATTTTTGTAGTGGATGAAAAATTATGTAATTGTTATATTTCATTTATTTTAGGATGAAGATACCAAGAAATTTTGGTTTGCAGTGGGACTTTTACTTCATGTTTCCGTATTGGTTTTGTTGTCATTCTTTGCGCTTCTCTCTTTCTGCTTTCATAAGAAATGTTGTATTTTTTAAACGATGCTCTATACCAACCGTTAATTGCCATCCTATACTCTTTTATTTCTCTGCACTATTGTCTATATACAAACAAAGTCGACCCGAAGCTCCTCCATTGTGCTGTAAGTTTTAGATTTTTTCTTTGTCTATTTTTAAATTTATTACTTAACAATAAAAAATCGTTCATTTCGAGATAAACATTAGCTCCGTCAATGTCATGTTAGATTTGATGTATCTACTTTTTCATTTTTAGAATGTATGAAATAATGTATGGGAGGTAGTAGACCTCCACAATGCAGTGTTAAATACACAAACTACACTACTGGCCATTAAAATTGCTACACCGGGAAGAAATAAATATAACAAAATTATATTTATTGGACAACTATATTATACTAGAAATAACAAGTGATTAAATTTTAAAGAAATCTAGGTGCATAGATCATGAGTGAGTGAATGAGTGAGTATTAACGTCACACTGCTCAGCCACACGAGGGCTTTTGGCGATGGACCTCGTAATTTTGAACCATGGTCAAGTGACGTGGATGACACCTGAGCTGGCACCTACCTCTTCTAACTACCACACCAACGGGAGTACGTTTGAGCTCTCGACAGATTTAACGTGCATCGCTCCACTACACGGCGGGTCTTTAGTGGTACTGGGCTCGAACTTGTGACAAGCCAGCCACGTTCCCATACCTTGTCCACTCGGCTACCGCGGCCGCATAGATCATGAGAAATCAGTACCAAAAACAACCACCTCTGGCAGTAATAACAGCACTTATACGCCTGAGCATTTTGTCAAACAGATGGAAGAAGATTAGAACTGGGCACCTCCCGATCCGAAAACGAGTATCTGAGCCACCATGTCAAAACGATCGCCATAACATAGAGGTTATTAGTTTATATAGATATCACACCGCCATACTACTCCCCTGTCAGGGGTTCAGCGAATACGCGAACGAACGATACTATACTTGCGGCGAGCGTGTGAGCAATTGCGTTATTTTGAGTGCGATGGCTTTGTGGGTTGTGTAATTCGTGTGAGATGGCTTGTGGGTTGTGTCATCATGTGTGATGGCTTTGTTGGTTGCGTCACGTGTCTGAAGGCTTGGTTGCATTTGCGGTGGATAGATGGAGTCACGACTGTTGTGGCTCTCTTTGCACGGCCAGGGTCACCAATGAAGGAAGATTAGAACTGGGCACCTTCCGATCCGAAAACGAGTATCTTAGCCACCATGCCAAAACGATCGTCATCGCATGGAGGCTATTACTGGTTTATATAGATATCACACCGTCACACAGATCGCATGGCATGTACAGGTACAAATGACAATGCAGCTTCAACATGATACCACAGCTCATCAACTGTAGTGACTAGCGTATGGTGACGAGCCAGTCTCTCAGCCACCATAGACCAGACGTTTTCTATTGGTGAAAGATCTGGTGAACGTGCAGGCCAGAGCAACAGTCGAACATTTTCCATATCAAGAAAGGTCCGTACAATAACGGCAACATACGGTCGTGCATTATCCTGTTTAAGCGTTTGGTTTCGCAGGACTCAGAATAAAGGGTAGAGCCAAGGGGTCGTGACACACCAAAAATGTAACTTGCACTGTTCGAAGTGCCGTCAATGCAAACAAGAGGTGACCGAGACATGTATCGAATAGCACCCTATACCATCATGCGAGTTGATGAGTCAGTATGATGATGATGAATGCACGCAACAATGTGCGTTCACCATGATGACACCGAACACGGATGCGACTATCATGATGCTGTAAACAGAACCTGGATTAATCTAAAAGAATGACGTCTAACCATTTGTGCACCAGGTTCGTCGTTGATCACAACATTGAAGATGCTCCTGTATGTGGTGCAACGTCAAGGGTAGCCGCCGCCATTGTCTCCGAGCTGAGTGTCAATGCTGCAACAAACGTCATAGAACTGTTCGTGCAGACACTTGTTGTCTTACAAACGACCCCAATTCTTGACTCAGGGCTCTTGACGTGGCTGCACGATCCACTAAGGCCATGCGGGTAACATGCCTGCTAGTGACAGGGGGCCGTCGAGGTTCCATATTACCGTCCTGAATCCATCGATTCTTTATTCTGCTTACAGTCATTGGATTTACACGAGACATCACAACAACTTTTCACCAGATAACATTCAAAAGCAATTCGTGTATGAGAAACCGTCTGAACAATTTCCTCATTTTAACACATTGTAGGTGTCGCTACGGGCGTCTGCTTTATTTGAATGCACTGAAAAGCGAATCATTTGCATATCACAGCACCTTCTTCCTGTCGTTTAAATTTCGCGTCTGTAGCACGTCGCCTTCTTGGTGTAGCAATTTTAATCGCCAGTAGTGTATTTTGTTTCTGTTTCGCTCTCTCTCTGTCAGCCAATGACTGAGCTCTCTCTCACCAATTTCATTTTGCGTAATCTTGTTTAAATATTCTCGCTTAAGAACACGGAAATTCTACTAAACTAAAATTAGATGGTCGCGGGCGCCTATTCCCAGAAGAAAGGGAGGAAAAGAAAAACCATATGACGGAACGAAGACAAATACCGAAATCTCACCCGAAAAGTGAGGGATGAACGTGCCCCCGAGCACAACGTCCTAACGAAGCAGAACGCCGGCGGGGCGGAGGGGAAGAAGCGCAGGAAGGAAAACGGGACGGCCACAGGCAGTTAATCAAGAAGGTGACAGTTCACCAAATGAACCCAATAGGAATGATGCGTTGTAACGAGACTGCTTAGGGTGTTAAGAGTGTGAAAAAGGGTGTAATTGGGTGTTATGGGGGCGGGCGGGTTTCTCACTTCGTGAAGAGTATGCATATTTAATTTTAGGATGAGGATAAGTAAACAATGTTTGTGCTTTATAACTGGATTTTCATGAGATTCTATAGTTTTAAAAAACATTTCTAGGAGTTTAGTGATGAAATTTAGAAATCGGCTCCATGGGGTCTTGATATGACGTCTTTCCCGAACGTACCAGGGTGGTGAATTTATGTTGGGAAGTATTTGTTTGTACTGGTTTTTTTTTTCATGGGGTGGCACCGCCGCTCAACTGGGAAGCGTACGTGATCACTGGGCGCTAAACTTGTCTATAAAGAATTACTTTATTTTCTAGAGATAGAGGTGACCTTCTCCCGACAAGGGAGATGGCTAAATGTATTCCACAAGAACTTTTCAGAGATAGTTTATGTGTTTTTTTGAAAAGTTAGGCGGCTATCAAATGTAGACCAGATATTTCACTCCCGAAACCCACTGGATTTTTGTCATCAAAAGTGTGAGTTGGAAAGGGGGGTCTATAACCTCTTTTCTAAATATAATTGCAATTTATCTACATTTATTGCAATCCTCCAGTGTGTAAGCCAAGTTTCTAGTTTGTCGAGAAAGTTTTGAATAGCTTTTATAGTGTATTTCAGCTGGAACGGAACTTCTTTGTTGCATTCGGATTGGATGGCCTTCAACCATTCACTCATATCAAAATTCCACTTTTGATAACTTTATAAAAGGGTTTTTATTTTTTTTAAAAAAATATTAATTTTGATTCTCTTGTTCTACACGAGACTCTCCCGTTCTAGAACAGGTTAAAGGTATCGGCATTTTTTGGGACTCAAAAGTAGCCCTCTAGGCAATTCTAAATGCAGGCTCATGGATTTCTGAAGAGGTAACAAAAGTTAATTACAGTATTATATTACAAGAGTTTTGATGGATGAGCTGTCCCATCCATCAGTGTACGAGAGTTAAAAAAAAGATTAGCCATAGTCAAAACAAACACAATTTATTAACAAGTCTAAGCAACTTAACAAATCTCAACAACCCAAGTTAGAAAATGCACCTTTTAATAAATATGGGAGCTGAAGTGAGGTATATATATATAGACGAGATAATTAATATTTTAATAAGAGATTGAATCACTTACTCTTGGAACGTCTTAGACATACACATTCCACATAATCAAAATTACGCTCTAAGTTAATCAATCTACTTCAAGCCGATACTAATCCAATTTGAATATCAAATTGACCAAATCGTCAATCTTAGATATTAATTTAATAATCTACGAAGGACTCTCGACAAGCTTTACGTTAATCACTAACTGCTGTCCTTTAGCTCCTAACCTCTCTCTCCCTTGAACCTGAAAGTTAACTCTTAAATATAAGCCTTGATTTGCATAAGTCACGTCTTCTTCTTCGAGAGAAAGTTTCAAATTATAATTTTAAAAAAAAAGTTTTCCCAAGAGGATTAAGTAGGAGGCGATGAATGGACACTTAAGAGTTAAATAAAGTTTGCTTGCATATGCTGACATTTAAAGCAATGAAAATGCGATAAACTGGTGAAAGAGGATAGAAATCTCAATAGTGACAACTTTGTCAATGTTACCTTATTAGTCGCAAATTTCAAATCGAGAGAAAAATTGATTCCTGTGAAGCATCAACTCTGTTACATAAGTGGCGTCCGCATCATAACAAGGATTATTGCTAGGCTAAGAACAGGTCATTACAGAGGAAAGAAGATTAATAGGGAGTGGCGTAACGTACACCCCCGTATCGCCGGGCGCCCTGGGTTTTAGGGCCCCAAAGCTTGACTGCCACTAAGAACCTACCCTTTGTAAAATCCAACTGGGGGGTGGGCAAAACTTGACTTTGCAGGGGGCCCAAATGTTCTCAGTTACGCCACTGTTACGGAGACATGGTACGATTTAAGCAAAACTTAAATAACTTTTAAAGTTTTTTTAGTTACCTCCTATGTGTGTATACTATATAAAACAGATTTTGGGCTCAAAACGTCATTATAAGCTAGCCATTTAATTTTTTAAGGAAAAAACTTCAAATTTGTGAAGTGATTTTAAAATGCTACTCCTCCTACAAAATTTACATACAAGCATGAAATTTGATTTAGACGTACTTCAAGCTATGTATGACAAAAGTTGGTATGGGTTTTGTATTAACATGATTGATATTCATGCAATTCTTCTTTTTATGAATTCTTACAGAAAATTCCTTAAAAAATGTATAAATTCTGAGTTTAAATAATTTAAAGAAATAAGTATTGCTTTGATTCAAAAATCCATACCAACTTTTGTTACATGGACTATTAGCAATAGGTAAAAAAAAAAAATCAAAGCATTAGGCACCATAGAAAGAAAGCCTTAGCATTTTAAATGAAGACAAACTAGTTATTTTAACTTTCTGAGATAAGTAAGTTTAAAGTTTTGATTTGCTAAGGGATGTGAATAAAAACGAACGTAAAAGGTATCATCTGCGTTTTTTTAAGTTTAGAGCTTTCAAATTTTGTGAGGTTATAGAAAAGTATATAAAAAGTTTAGACTAAAAAAATTAGATTAGATTTTTTGACCGATTTTTGTCAATTGAATCGTACTGTGTCTTCTTAATAGGGATGGTAGATGAACTTTTAGGAATGGTGATAACTGTCCAGACACCTGCCTATATTTTTGACTTTCCAGCTATTCTTGCTGCTCTACAAGAAATAGGGGTCCTGTTTTCTTACTGCAAACCTCCATGAAGATTATATTGAACAGAGTTCTAGAATAGTCATCTGGACCCATAATACTGTTTAATTTGATCTCGTCATGGACATGACATCATCATCATCAGATATTATCTTTTATTTTAAATTTCTTAAACAAAAGAGTTCCTTCGAAAATAAATATTCCATTCTTACGCTGTGCTGTAGAGGAATTTTTTTACACACTCGAGATCCAATGGACTATGAGCTTGTTTTGTATTTTGAAAAAAGTAAAATAATTACTGCAATTATATAAATATTTTATAAATATAATTATTAATAAATGATACTTGTATAAAAATTAGTTATAAATAGTTTTATAATATGAAAAACAATATATTATAAATAAAATATTATATATAATATGATAATAATACATAAAATATATTATTACAATTATTTATAAAAAATTATTTAGAATTAATTTAATAAAAAAAATATATCTTATATTGTATATATTGCTAATTTAATTATTTTATAATTACAAATATTTAATAAGTCGTTTTTGAATAAATATATTTAATTGTAAAAATAATTAATTGAATTGAAAAAAAAAATAATAAAACACAAAAAAAACCCCCGATCGCGTGACTCGAACCATGGCCGCCCTCGTAGTGAGCAGGTATGACATAATCTATGCCACTGCGTCTCTAACGCTAATGAAAATTTAACTGTATATAAGCTAAGCATGAATTTCGAAGGCTATTTTCTCCGAATTGATTGGTCATTCGGCGCTAATACATTGAGCGTTGAACACCCTAAAGGAGTACAACAATTGCACTAAGTCTCGTCCCCAAATGAATTTCCTTACTCCTGTCCTCCCCTTGTGAGTAAAAGTTGCTCGAAACGGTCAGTTGAAAGAAAAATTGCTCCAAATACATGTACTACGTGTGATAAGGACTTTAGTTAGTTGTCTTTTTCTTAATGTGGGCATCATTTCAAATAATTATCCTGATTTGTATTACTATTTATTTTAGTGGCTCTTCAAGGAGTAACCGGGGTTTGTAGAGCCGTCTTTAAGGAAAAGCTTTGTTGCATCTATGTTCTCTTCAAACCTTTCATTTTATTCTACAAGCCCGAAACAGTGGAGGTAAGAACAGTTATTTTATAATGAGTAAAAAGTACATTGACTTCCTTTTTATTTCTCATAAAATTTTATGAACCCTACATTAATTCTGTTATTGTCGTGTATGACAAAGTGCTGAGGTTGTAATAATAAAACATAAGGATATATAGTCACGATACAAGTTGGTGTGAATCAATGCCTTGGCAACATCCATAAGTAATGATCCGAGTATAGAATAAAGTTCATGTGCTGCAGCCATTGTCTATTTTAAAAGGCAAATCTCAACAATGTAAGTGACAGCTGCGTGCTGTGTTTGGGATCCAGTTGCGTGCCTGGGCAGTGCCTGCATTCCCATTCTAATCATTTACTTATATCAAAGTAGTTATTATGTATGTAAAATTTCGTTTCATTTTGATGACTCCTTCTTGGTGCGCTAATGTTTTTGTTCATGAGTGTAATTTCAATGCATTATATTGGAATGTATTTCAAATGAAGGTTAATAGTTAAATTTTGAAAGAAATCGAATTAAAATCGTCTGAAATTAATAAGGTTACCACAGAAAAAACCCAATGAAAATTAACTCTAATATATGTTAACCCAATGCTTCTCAAACTTTCGATTTTTGCGACCCAATTTTCAGTCATATAATTTTCATCGCGCACCCTCTCTCCATACAATAACAATATATTGAATTCAGTAATACTATGCTTGATGCTAAAGCACATGACTTTAACTTATCCCAATTGACGTATATAAAAACCTTCTTGGTCACAATAATGTATTAATTGGTCCAGACGATATATACGTCTTCTTCCGGCGCACGATCTTTTCTGTGAACTTCTATCCATAGAATTATTCCGAAACTTTGTAATGCAATAAAATTACCTTGACAGTGTTTGCGAAGAATTTACGTATTCCTCTAGGAAGGATTTTATTCCTTCTTCTATCCCCTCCTCCACAATACATCCTCACAATGTGCGCCTTTTGGCGTGTGAAAAACAGTGGCATTGGGGAATGAACCGTATAACTTTAATCTCAGCAGTTAGGATTCATTATAAACCGTACAAATTATCAAGATAAGTGTTAATTTTTGTGTATAATTGTATATATGACAAGCCTATATATGGAGTCACTGATAATTATTAAACTTGCTCTTAACTTAGTATTGTTCAATTATTTATAAAACACATTGTGAAGTGTATTATATTAGCATAAGTGTATTATATTAGTATAAGTGTATTATATTAGTATAAATGTGTATTTTATTTTTTATTATGCCAGAATGTATTTTGTTTGTTTATGTTCAGCAAATTAATAATTTTTTTAAAAAATCTTTTGTTTTCGACTTTTTAATATCCTCGCGCCCTCCTTGTAGAGTTATCACGCCCTCTAGGGAGGCGCGCCCACAGTTTGAGAAACGCTGTGTTAACCCCATGGTAACCACATTATTACACGATAAAAATATAAAAGCTACCATATTGTAATGTTATCGCCCATCTTGGTGAACATAAACAACAACTTGGCGCTTAGCACCCCAGAATAAGTTACGCATTCTGATAACTAGGCCGACAATTAGGCGCTGTGAGCGGCGAGCGGGTGATCATTCTGTCCTCGTGTTTTGTCGCCTTTTTCAATTGATCGCTTCTTTGCTGTCTGCGGATATGTCCTATTGACTTCGTCTAAGCGATCCTGCGATTTGACCATCCTCATTCATTTAGTTCTATTACGTCTGCTCTCAAATGGTGACATCTGATCATATTTTTCGCGCATTCGTACGGTAGCATTGACACAGTCCACATATGTCGATGGAATCACATTCGCTTGAAATTTGTTCGGTTTTGTAAACCATCCGGATGCTCCGCTATAATACACTGGAGATCCATGTAGTCTCTGTCAAAAGTTTCATCTTCTTCTTCAATGGCTCGACAGACCTGAGTGGGCCATGGCCTTCTCCAGAAGTTTTCTCCCGGTATCTCTACCTTTGGAAACAGTTTTCCAGTTTTTGACCTTTAAAATATTTAGGTCTTTTTCAACACAGTCAATTCATCTTAACGAGGTTTGTTCCGAGGTCTATTTCCCACGGGTTTTGCCAGAAAGATTTTTTTTACAGCAACGTTTCTTCTTTTCTTCTAGGAAAAACTTTTTTCCCATTTGTCGCAAAACAAGGATAGTTTAACCCGCGGTCACTGCGCCTGTTTTTCTACCGTCAGTTACTGGGGGGTGTAGAGAACACCCCAAATTTTTTAACACGTGTATTTAATTATGAAAAAAAAAAATTAAAATTTATGATACATATTTAAAAAGTACAAGATGTTTTTGTATTATACAAATAAAATTAAAATATTTTGCATACAAATGAGACTAACATTAATTTAAATAAAAATACAAAAATTTTCATTTTAAAACACATGATTTCATTTTTTTTTCATAAACCAGAAAAACGTCTTTTATACCAGTAATAAATATATTTTTATAAATAATAAGATAATGGTTGTAGAAAGTAGAAAAATAATTTTTTTAATCTTTTTTCTAAAGCATTCTGAGCAGACTGTATACATATGTTAACTTCTCGCTGGAGTTCTCAGCCCCCCCAGATAAACCCTTTTTAAGGTCATTCATTCCAATCATTCGAGAAAAAAAGGGAAAAGTATTAAGCCCGAAGGTTCAATGACCTTAAAAAAGGGCAGGGACAGAAAAATCATGGTTCTGCACATTCTTTTAAGAATCCTGGGGGGATTTTTTTCTTGTTGGGGGACAGATCACCCCGCGCGAGTGATCGTGGGTTAAACAATAACTGTGAATCTCTTGATTGAATGGATAGACACGAATGAATCCATAGTTAGAAATGCACATTGTGCGACTGGTCACATTCTCAGACAAGTGATATGTTGAATCAAAAGCTCAAAGAAGTATTTCCAACAGCAATTTGAGTTGCAGGAAAGAGATGTGCAATAGGGCTCAGAAATCTAATTTATTTTTAAATTTATAATTTATAAGTACCTATTTATGAAAAATACCAAATTCTGACAAAAAAAAAAATTAAGTCCTTTACTGTTACTTATTTGCTGCTTATAATGTTAAAATTTAAAACGGAAATTCAAAATGAAGGAAATTCTTAACATATTAACATTGTTAGCATAATCTTTTAAAGCAGTACATATCACTGATTGTAAATTTAAGCCTTTATATAAAACTATATACAGTGTGTCCCTGAATCCCGTGTATAGACTTAGGTAGGTATAGAACACCTGGGGTTAAAATTTAATGGGAAAAAATAGGGGGTGGAAACTAACCCCTAACGAAATAAAAAAAACGTAAGCCCAAATAAAAAAGTAGGTTAAAACGTTTTATTACAAAATAAATAAAACAATAAAAATTAAAAGTTGGCATTGCATCACAGGGTGTTTGAAATTGTGCCATTATATTACGCACAAACCGCGTGACATGGATTAGGGTTTGTTCGAAAAACTGGGCGTTTCACATAGCACACAGCTGAATATTCGTGCCCCCATTCGTGTCGTCAATGGGGCTCTGGGATTTTAATTCCGCCGGCCTGATGCACCCAGTGAACGTTTGATGTTTTGGGTTGCCCCCTTTGGGATATCATTCCTCATAAAACCCTTTTTGAACACCCCATTCCGTTGGCGGCCGGATGAAGGGGATATCCCCCAACTGGGCTTTTGTATAACGTTCATGTTTTCGCAGATACCCCTTTCAAATGAGCAAACCTTTGTCCCATTACGAGTTCACAAGCGCCACCTTTGCTTTCCGCCCTGCTTTCTATGAATTATGGCTCCTCACATGTTCTTCCCTTCCGTTTGTTCACGGCATTGGGGTCCCCTTCAAAAAAAATCTAAATGTATAGTGCTAAAACTCATTTTAATTGCAGGTTCTATTGAGTAGCACGACGCTCATAGACAAAAGTAAAGAATATGAACTTCTCTCTCCATGGTTAGGCACAGGACTGCTCACTAGGTTTGTATGGAATGCCTTTATTCTCAATTATCTTTTTTATTTTTTACATATATTTTATTATAAATGAAAGTTTTCGTTTATCTCATTTTTTTTCGTCTCTCGTTATCTCAAAATTATCTCGGTTTTTTTTTTCTGATTAAACAATATTTTAGAAATTTACTGTAACAAAGCTAATGCAAACGCATAGCTAGTTGTAACTAAAATGCCTCTAAAAATATCGAACTAAAATTTTATACAATCAACAATATTAAGGTATCCGACTGGGTTCGGAGACAATTTTCTAAAATATAACTTAAATAATTTTTTTAATTGTTATTTTTTTAAATTTAAATATGTTCAAAAAATATAAAAATAAAAAAAAGAAATTTTTTTTAAAACTTTTTTTTCAAAATATTGGGAAAATTTTTACCAAAATATTACAAAAAAAAGTCTTTTGCTAACAACTCTAAAAAATATATCACAAAATAAATAAAATTTTGAGGGAAAACAATTATTTAACGTTTAATTTTTTTATTTAAAAAACTCAAATTCTACTGTAAAATTAAAAACAGGTGTTCGAAATGAAAAACCCCGAATTTTTTAAAAATTTTTTTTTTAATAAAAATTTCATTGAAAAATAACAATTTAAAAAATTTCCCCTTTGCTTTTAGCATACTGATCATTATAATATAAAGAAAAACTCAAAAATTTCATTTTCTTAAAGAAATATACTCTTCCCTTAACCATTATGTTCAAAAATAAATTTTCAGAAAATTCAAAACAAAGTTTATATTTGCAATAAAACTTTTTAAAGATTTAGGAAGGTATTAAAATTCTCCAGATTTGTATGTTCCGCCTTCCTGAACCTCATATTTCAAACTTTTAACATTTTTGAAGGGCCTTTCTTTTTTTACGAGATCTTTTCTTATCTGGTTTAGAATGCCTCGTAGAATCAACAGTTCTCGTTTTGTCGAGGTAACAAGAATATCCTTTCATTTCAGAACATAATTTCATTCCTAACTTTTAAAGTAGAGGTAATAGACCAGCAAATCCAAAATTAAAAAGTATTATTTCGATATAATTTCTTAAACGGAGTGTTTGTAGCTCAACAAAATTGTCTTTCAGGATTATACTCCACACGATATTGTTAAGACTCTCACTGCAGTTCTGAGCTTTCCCATGAAGACATTTTCTTTGGAGATTTTGGTCGCAAAGTTAATTATAAGTCTTTTAAATAGAATTAATAACTGAATGTGAAAGATCCGTTGGTTTTTCTTTCAACGTTTCTCCAACAAATTCTGCTCTCTGGAAATCTCTTCTTTTTTACCTCATTTATCTTGTTTTTGGCATGACAACTTTAATTTAATTAAAAATAATTATAATTCTATATAAAAGTACTAATAAAAAAAGTTAAAAAGAGATCTAATTTTGAACACAAATGATAAAAAGATAGCAACTCGCTTAAATCAAAACAAACATCGCAATCAGTTAACTGTTGCCTATTTGAGAACCAAATATATATCTATTAAAATATTTATAAAGTGAAATAAAGTTTACTAAACATAAAATTAATTCGTTAAAATATTTTACTTTTTACCGGTGAAAATCATTCGAAAACTCACACTTCCGGTTTCGATTTTGGCTTACTACCTCAAACAAAAACAGCTATAACTCTTTTTCTAATTGATTCAGAATTAAAAGTGAGATATTTTTAGAAAGCTAATTAAACAGGCTACAAAATAGACTATAAAAGAAATTTCGTTTTTTTGTTGTTGATGAAATGATTATTTTAAACCAGTCGGATACCTTAAAGATATAAAAAGATACCGGACACTCTTTTCTATAGGATTCTGTAAATAATTTTTACCACACTTTAGTACATAAATCATATCGATTAGTATTTTTCATTCAATTAGGTGCCCACTAAAAAATTGATACAGCTCCCGGGGAACAAAAAATATATTAGCAATACATATCCGAGGAAAAATAAATTTGTTGGGTTTCTGCAGGATCTAAGAAAATTTCTATGTAAGTAGAACTATTTTCCTTGAAAAATGGAGTTGATTGTTCATGTACGTGGGCATTTCGTAATTACGCAAGGGAGTTTTGAAAATCGGAGTCGAAGTTGTGTTCTAAAAAGTAATAGATCCAAATCTGCATCCTGAAAAATAATATAAAAGTACAGGAAAAAAATTCTTTATTATTATTGCATTTTGAAAATTTGATATATATATATATATTTTTTACATTTTCATTAAATGTTTCTATAATTGTTGTTACAGTAATTATTTTTATTCGTAAAAAATTTAAATTTTCTTTCCATTCATAAAAATAAAGATTTCCGCTGAAATTGGATATAAAGTTTTTCTTGCATTGTGATATCCTAGTGATTTGAGTTGTTCGTTGAAATTTTTTCACAAAAAAGGAAGGATTTTTAATTAAGTGCTTTTAATTCATTTTTCCTTTATAGAAACTGCAATGGGCGTCAACATAGATGCACAAGGTGGACGAAATACTGAATATGTAAGAGCTGTTCACGAGTAAGTATTTTATTAATTTTTAAGTTCAATTAAATAAAACAACGGATTATTAAACTTTTAAATAAAAAAGTTATCTACAATTGCTCCTGAAATAAAACTAATAAATAATAATATACTATATATATATTTAAATTTAAAAAAATGAATGTAATATCCTGATATGCATCCTTTTATTAAAGAGATACGTTAATGTTTAATTGAAACCGAATACAATATATATATATATGTAATAATTTCCAGTAATTTAACCTTTAGTAGCTTTTGATTTATTTATGGTCCATTCCATCAGGATACGCGTTTAATTAATAACCTAGCTATCCCCCTAACGAGTGTATCTTGAACTATTTCCATCCACCACTTAAATCATGTGATGTCCCGCTGGGTATAAAATCGAGATCATTGGATATCCCGCTCTCTTCTCTCTTATGTCTTTGTCCTTAACAATGTAGTCGACTGCAGCGCGTTGAGTGTTCGTTGTCTTTGGTCTGTGTAGTGTCGTCCATGCTTTATGTCTTTAAAATGCCTATGTGTTTCATGATGTGCAATAAACTGGATTAACTTTCATGACTGCCTCGTTAATCCCATCAGTATGTAACATCACCCAAAACAGAAAATGCATCTAACATTCAGTAATCACTCACCACCGGCCACACCCTAACTTTTCTTTTGTCACAGAAACGTCAACTCGCCACGACAAATCATACCTCACTATAAGTTTTATTATATATATATATATATATATATATATATATATATATATATATATATATATATATATATATATATATATATATATATATTGTGTGTGTGTGTGTGTGTGTGTGTATGTGTGTAACGTATTGGCCGAGTAGTATAATTTTCGAATGTTAGTAGGTTTTCATGAAGTATCTTCGGAAAGGACGTTCATCTTCTTATTTTCACATGACACATCAAAGGCATTACGACAATACAAAAGCACAAAGACAAAGAGAGCTGCAGCTATTTACATTTTTACGTGGACGAGGCTGAGACAAAAAAGCACGGCGACGATTACATGATGAAGGCAAGCAGACAAAGAGAACGACCACACAAGATTTTCACTTTTATACAGACAGTGACAAGCGCGTGACTATTATGGAATAGTAGTTCTGATTGGATAGAATGGGCGGGACAGTGATTTCGGACTAGTTGATTACAATTAAGATTAAAGTGTTATTTTCGAACCGAAGAATTAAATCTTGTTTAAATATTAGTAAAAAGAGTTGTTAACAAAAAGATGCTAGAAGGAATTATTACATTTATATATATAATTGTGTTTACATTAATTTTTATGAAAACAATACAAGGTGGGACTGTTAAATTCCCGGATTGCGCATGCCCTAGCCGTTAGGCTTGGTGTTAAGGAGTTGAAATGGAATATACTTGACCTTGATTCTTCCGGTGCTGGTGGCTCATTATTCCACCTTTCTATCTAGTTTAGTTGTTTAAGAACACATGCGATAAGTCTACGAGCATATAGACCTATCTGTCCTAAGCGTCTGTACAGGGTCTGCTTTTGAAACTGTCATACCAGTGGTTGAAAAGAGCTGACGAGACAGGTTTGATGCTGTGCTCCGTCTGTTTCTTTTGGCAGTAACTGCCAAATGTCCTCATTCGGCGTTGTAACTCGGGGACGGCCTGTGCTGTAACGTCTACTCACATTACCATCAGTTTGGAATTGTTGCCAAAGTCTGGAGATGACATTCTGGGTGATTCCAAGTTCCTTGTATACTTCCAGCTGGGTGCGCTCACATTCTAGACGGCCGGTAATTCTGCCACGTAAAAAAAAATCTTCCATCTGCGTTCTTTGTGTCATAACTGTGTGGTTATTGCACTGAAAGGCTTATAAAGCGCTTGCGAACAAATTTACTTCTTTGCCTGTATTCCTTATAAATCCCACTCTTACACTCTCGTCATTGTGACGTATTATCGGTGTCGTCTGGTAGCTTCCTTCAATTTGCATATGATTTTAGAAGTGTATAATCATTTTACTGGTGATATAATTATTTTAGAGTTTGATTTCCCGCGTGACCCTGAATTATCCTTAATTTATGGAAATGAGAGTAATTTAAAGAATTGTATTCGATCCCTTGTATACATTTAAAGATTTCGATATTCCTGTATGTCTAATAAAATCCAATTGTGTATATGTATACAGAATGGGAGAAGCCTTTATGTACCGAGCTCTACGGCCATGGTTGTATCCAAATTTCATTTTTAAATGGACCGCTTACGGAAGAAGATTTTATGATAACCTTCGTCGAATTCAGTCATTAACTAAGAGGGTACGTATATAATACATCTGCTTACAAGAAACTTTATTATACTTGTTTTGAAATAAATAGTATGGAATGTATTCGAAGTTAAGCAACAGGTGATACGGTAATCGCTAAGGATGCAAACAATAACAAATCACACGGAAAGTTGGCAGTAATTTCAGGAAAAAAAATATTTAAAAGGTTTATGACTCATGACAAACAGAAGCATGTAAAACGTTTCTTACTATACAATTCAGTTTTTTTACATCTGTATTTAATGATTCATATTTTTAAGATTAATTTTACTTCTCCAATTAATATGTTTTTAGAATCGGGGATATCCTCTTTCTTTTGGTGCAACAACTTTTAATTAATGGTCAGATTCTTAAAATTCATTTAATATTGGATTTGATGGACACACAACTCCTTTTCAATACCCACAACTACAAAACGTTCCAGCAACGTTTTAAGAAATTTGGAGTTCAAGCTAATTTTAAGATGAAAATCAGATACATGTAAAAATAGCATCGATTTTTAAAAATTATGTTTTAAAAGTTATTTAGCTTTATTACTTAATTAATGAATTAAAAGCAGCACTTGTATAAATATCAATACCAGTTTTGCTCTGAATTTTAGAAGGTTCTGAGAGTTATTAATTGTGTTCAATTTTTCTAAGCTATACATTGGGAAAACAAAACATCATTGCAAGATTGAGTCTTCTTATATTGTAAACATGTGTGTATGTATATAGGGGTAAAATAAATGCATTGGGGACGTAGCCGAGTGGAAATATATTTATTTACGTTTTAATATTAAAGAGTGGAGAGTGGCTGTTTTGCGTCCATTCTCTACAATAACGAATCGAAAAGATAGAGAGATGAATCCCCGTATTCTCTTAGCTAGGGAATAACAGGGATGATGATCATGTGATAAAATGAAGGGAAATAATGGTTATTTTTTGACTGAGTGAGTAATTTTAGGGAAAATGTTGTGCCAGACAGTCGCTAAGAAAAGCGTGTAAACTGTTAAGATATTGTATTTCTGGGGATTTAAGGAAAACAAAAATACATAAAATTAGGATTTAAATTGATATTCAGTTAGATTTTTCTCATTACCATCATATATATATGCATACATACGTATAGACGAGGAGGATGAAATTATAAAAAAGTTCGGTAATGAAAAAATGATACAAAATAAGTAAATTTTTATTGCATGTCCAGTAAATCAACAATATAATAGACTTACTTTGATGTTGATCTAATTGCTGTTAAAATAGCCAAATGAATAGTGACTTGAAACCCAATTCCTTGGAAAACTACCATTATTAGGAACAGCAATAACAGATTTTCTTCACATTAAATTAATCTGATTAAACTCAACTTAAAGTGAGGTATGTAGCTTAGAAAGCGAAACCTCGTCTGTATAGTGCCTTCTTTTGTTCTCTGTTGTTTTAAATTAGAGGATTCCCTCTGACAGATTGTCTTATTATTCCACTTTTGAAAATAAAACAAAATGATTTTTCCAATTAAATATTAGTTTTATATACTTAGAGTATTCTGTCGTTTATATTTAAAAAGTACGAAATAATTTTTTTAAAAAGAAATAAAAGCTTTAAAACAATCAAATGTGGTTTTTATTTATTTTCCAAATCTCTATTACTGGTGTGATAATTTTGGCATTGAAACGTTTTTTTCAAAATATTTCTTAGGTAATAAAGCATAAGAGACAGGATATGGAAGAACGTGCCGAATACGCAATCACTGAAGCATTTTCAAACCATAGTCCTAGCCTAAGAAAAAAACGAAAAGCCTTCTTAGAATTACTCTTGGAACATCATTTGAAAGACCCATCTTTCACAGAAGAAGACGTCAGAGAAGAAGTGCACACTTTTATGTTCGAAGTAAAACTTTTAAAACATTTTAGATGTGTCACGACACATTCCATTTCCTTAAGGTTTTCGAATTAATGCCTTTTATTTCCCTTACAGGGTCATGATACCACAGCTATGGCACTCAGCTGGGCTTTGTACTGTTTGGGGCAAAATCCGGAAATCCAGCAAAGAGTCCAAGAAGAACTAGATGACATCTTCGAAGATGACATTGACAGGGATATCGTACGTGAAGACCTAACAAGGATGAAATACCTTGAATGCGTTATTAAGGTAAGAAAAATATTTAAGGTACAAAGGAAAAAAATGGATGTGTATATATTTTTGTAAATTTTATATAATCTGGCTATCTCTACAAGTATCTAGAAATTAGTAAAATATTCCATTTGATATAGCTTTGTGAATATTTCACTTAAAAAAGGGTTTTTTATTTTCAAACCCTGGGGGTCTGGGTCTCTCATCCAGTGAAAGATTTTTACGAGAGACTACTGGGAAAAATTGAATGATGTATCATCCTAGACTAGATTTTTAAGTTGTCTTCAATAAAAAAAAATATTTATTAGAAGATGTATTTCAATCAAGAATATTAATTCAGTATCTTTTTCAATTCCTACTATTAGCTCACACTCTCTATATATTTATTTATTTATCTTGGTGGAATTTTTCCATCAAAAAAATACATTTTAAAGCGCTCAATTGGCGAAATTTTATTTACATGATTATTTTGGGTGACAATATTAGTTTAAATATAATTAATCAAAATTAATTGATTAAAACTAATTATTCAAAAATTTCAAATACAGCCAGTTATCATTTATTGGCTCCTTTTTGGGGACTGGGAAAATTGAAGAGCCATTTTAGCTGAAATTTTCATACACTATTGTTTTGGGTAAAAAAATGATAATTTTAAAAATAATTAAAAAGAATTTACTGAAACTAATGATTTAAAAAATTTCAGATACTGCCGGGGTTTATTTTTAGGGCTTGGGTCAAAACTTTAAAAGATTTTTTTTTCGTTTTAAAATTTTAGTTGAACTGAAATTTTATATACACGATTGTTTTGATTAATAGATATTTTTTAAAGATAATTAATAAAAAATTTAAATTTTCACTTAATTTGGATTCTATTAGTATATACATATTTATATTAATTTATCTATTTAATAAAAAGTAGCTAAAATAAAATTTTTCTTTGTTGATTTAAGTAGGAATTGACTTAAATTTTTTTTATATTATTTGTTATTGTTTACAAATACATATAGCTATTACTAAAAAAGTAATATTTTCGAATATTATATAGTAGAAACACAAGTGCAAAGATTAAGAATTAAATTCACATAGCGCTCCAAATACAATAAGGATTTCATCTATCTTGATTTTCTAATCGTACTGCGTCTGTATAAGTTATTTATTTGCACCTACGTTATTTATTTGAAACAAGGATTTTGTAATGTTTTTTATATACATATATAAATAGACTTACTGTTTTCTTATTGAAAAAAAATTTTAAAAAAAGTATGAATAGTGGAGGCAGTCTTAGGACTGTTGAGGAACCTATAACTCACTCAGCCATGTATTGGGATACAGGGAGAGATGCTCAAAACGTTGGGGATCCGCGATAACAGGCTGATATATAAATGAGGAGCGCGGCGATTGAAAGACTTAAGAACAACTGAGACTTAAAGGATACTATTGTTTATTTTTCCTTACTTTTTTATATTGGTACACAGTTGCTATTTTTATATATACTTTTATTAAATAATTCTGCACGTAATCTTTATTAAACAGCATAAAAGAAAACGGGGGTTTAACCCCAAAGATTTTGCACCCCTTGGGAAAAACATTAAAACCTCGCGGGCCGCACATAAAGATATGTAACTTTATATCGTTTTGGAAAAAAAAAAAAAATTTTATTGGGTAAAAATTTAAAAAAGAAAAAATGAATTATTATTTTTGTTTTATTATTATTTTTATAAAAATAGAAAATATAAAAAATTTTTTGAATATAATAATAAAAATCAAAAAATTTAAAATATACAGTGAATTTTTTTTAAAAATTTTGGAGTTTTTTTCATTGACTTTTTTCCCCTTTTTTAAAAATTTTGTTTTTTGGCACTTCAAACAAAGTATACATTGCCTTTTATTTTAAACCCGTCCTAAAAAAATTTTATTTATAAATTTTAAAAAAACACCTTTTTATGTTTTGTTTTTTGGGTACCCAAACAGAAAAGGAGGAAGAGAAATGAAAGTCGCACACAGAGAATCATGTACCATCCAAAGTAAAGAATATAATGAAAGGGAATTTTTTTAAAAAGAAATTTATTATAGTAAAATCAAACGTAACTTTTGATAAAATATATAAATCTTTTTTTTATCTATATATATATATATATATATATATATATTTTTTGAATAAATTTCAAAATTAAAAAAAATTTAAAACCTATATTAAAAAATTTTTAAAAGAGTGGGGGCCCAACTCTACTGGGGGCGCGTGTTAACCCCGGAAAAGTTTTTATCGGGAAATTCAGGCCAATTTATAGAAATTCATCAGTAAAAATGTAAAAGAATAAAATGAGCTATTTGCACTCGCCTCCAAAATTTAGAGAAATAGGGTTTGAACAGGAAAAAATACTGGTTACCATCTGGTATTATAAAAAAAAATGCTCTTTTTTTGTTATTCTGTAAAACTACTTTTTTACCTAGTTGAATTTAACATTTATATTTGTCTGTAACTAGTGGAAACAGCATTCGCTATCAAACTATAGTTGGCGACTTTTTTTAATTGTGGGAGCGAAACTTTGGCATTTTTTAAGATCTTCAATTCTTTTTCTATTTTTCAGACAATTTAGTTTGATTACAGAAAAATTTAATCTTATTCACAATTACAAAATATGTTCGTATGAAAATAAAAACTTTTGTTTTTTTCCCCGGGAAACTTTTTTCCCTTTACCCTTTCGTTCCACTCATTGCCAGAGAATGCAAGAATTCATTCAAAGTCTGTAAGTTTTATACTTATTTATAACGAACCCCCCGTTTTTTTTAATAATATGGTACCCGACAATTGAAGTGATTTTAAAAGGATAAAGGGAATAAAATTTTTTCCTTAGTTTCGAAAATGTATATAAAATTTTTTAAAATTTTTTCGAAAAATATTTAATAAATATTTTAAAAAAATAAACAAAAATCCTTTTTCAAAAATACCCTTTGGAAAAATTCATTATAATAATATTTTGCCGAAGCTCACCCTTTTAAAAGTCCTAAATTTTTGAAATGTAAGTTTTTCCCATATTTTAAAAAAAGAGAAAAAAATTTAAGAAAACGCCAAAATTATTTAATTTGGGTTAACCGAAAATAACGGTTTTTAAAAATTTCCCGTTCAGACCCCCGGAATGCTTTACTTTTATAAAAATATTTTTTTTTTAAAATTTTTTTACAAAAGGAGAACTTTTTGAATAAATTTTATTCAAAGTTAATTTTTCCCTATTTATTTAAAAAAATTTTTTTTTGAAAAATTTAAAAAATTTTTTACGTATTCAATTTCCCAAATAATAAAATTTTATCCATTTATAGCTTTTAAAATCCGGTTCCGAACGTAGTCGGATACCTTAATACGTGTACTAAACTATATTTTTTTTTGATACCAAAAAACTAGAACTGTTGTAAAAATTTAGTATTTAAAACCAAAGCATGCTAATAGTCGCGACAGTTTTTTAAATGTAACGGGTTTTCCCCCAAAAGAAAGGTGTCCGAAAAAATACCTAATTTCAAAAAAAAAAAAAAAGACGGTTTTCATTTAGGGTTTCTTGCCCCTAAAAAAAAGAAAAGTTTTTTAACAAAAATGCGAGAGGGCCCAACGTCCACTTTTTTACAATAGTTCAAATAAGAACAAGGGGTTTTTAAAATGGTTTAAACGAAACACATGGAATTTTGAGGGGGTCCACATTAGAGTTTAAGGAAAAAAATTTCCCCGGGCGATGGATGGAAGGGGGAAGTAAAATCCCCAAACCTGATAAAACATTTTTTATTTTTTGTGGGGATCGTAAAAAAACATTGTAAATTTTCAATTTATAGCACTGAGAAAATGAAAAGTTGAAATACAGTTGCCGTTCAGAATGTTGATCGCGTTCAAGAACGGGGCCAGAAATCCGTATGAGGTGGTTCTCGCAACTTTTTTGGGGCCGAAATCGTGCCAAAAAATTGTAAAAAAAATCTTTTTTTATATTAAAAACGGGGAAAAATATTTTGTTTGTTTATTTTATACGATTTTGAAAATGCAAAACATACTTTTCGAACACCGGTAATTTTGAAAGTTGGTTAAAATTAAAGTGCAATTCCAGGCCCTTTGGGGGGAAAAAGGGTTCTGATTGTTTTTTCCTTTCATAATCTTTTCAAAACGATTTTTTGGTTTTTGGGGATGGGTTTTCAAAAATGTTTTATTGTGCCTTAAGGTATCCGAAGCGTTCGAACTGTGATTTTAAAAAACGATAAATATAATTTTTTGATATTTGGTCACGATTAGAATACAGTATAAAATTGTTTCAAGGGCATTTTGACAAAAAAATTTTTAAATAAAATTTTGGTAAAAAAAAACTTAAAAACCTTTTTCAAAAAAGTTTTCCTTTGAAAAAAAAACCTTTTAAAACCTTATATAACTCCCGGGCCCTAACAAAGGCTCAACTATATTTTTTTAAAAATTAACATTATTTAAGAGTTCCACTGATTAAATAATTTTCGGCTTTTTTCTTAAAATTTTCCCCCCTTTGTTGTAAAAATTACCTCCCTCTTTTTCGTACAATTTTTATTGTAATACTATTTTTAAAACAATTTTATATACTTTTTCAATCTGTGACACTAAATATCTAAAAAATTATTACACGCTTTTGCAAAAATGGTTCCGATCGCTGTCGGATAAAATTCGGGCGTAAAAGGGTTGGGGAAAAGTGGGGATCGGGGACTTTAAGAATTTTTTTTATTTTAAACCCTTTATGAATGATATACAACTTTATTGCCTAACTCGGGGAGTAATTGGAAATCCTAACACTTAATCTGTCATATAACATTCTTCAAAATAACTTATCTTGAGTCGGAACTCCATATAATGATTCTTCTCGAACCCCGATAGCTTGGTCAGCTCCAATTTTAATTATTTCCACAATTCCTGGTGGTTTTAAAATGAATATTAATTTCGCCGTTCTCTCCAATTTTTCATTCAAAATTTTTATTCCCGTTTAGCGATTAACCATTAATTCCCCCCCCAAACGGCGGGGGCTTAAAAGTATTTCTTTTGCAAAAAACCAATATTGTAGGGAAAGTTTTTTAAACTGCATTTTTTAGTGTTTCCCCGGGAAATAGAAAACCCGTTACACATGGTTTATTTCAAATATTTTTACAATCACAAACTTTCTCCATACAACCATATGCTCTGAGGATATTTCTGTTGCATCTACACGAAATTACAATTTACTTTTTGTAAGTGTGATAAATACTGGAAATATAAATTTTTAAAAATTTGACTTTCAAAATGATTTTAAAGAGCATAAATAAAAAATTTTCATGAATTTATGTCACTTGATTGAAACATGTATAAAATTGTTTTAAGGAAATTGCAAAAAAATTTTTTAAAACAATATTTTCAAAAAATTCCCGAATAATTTTTTTTAAATGTTCTTTTTTAAAAAAATGCTTCATTATATTAATATTTTGCTATATATCTCAGACCTCTGTAAAGGTCAACTATAAATTTTTTAAAAAATTATTTTTTTCAGAGTTCAACCATTTAAAATAAAGGGGTTTTTTTTTTAAAATTTTTCCCTGCGGGCGTAAAACATGGGAAAAAACCCCCCCCCGTTTTATATTTCAAAAAATCAGTTGAGCCTCTGTACAGAGGTCTGAGATACAAAAGGCAAAATATTGTTATAATAAAACATTTTTCACATGGGGGGAAATTTTTAAAAAGGGTTTTTCTATGTTCATTTTTTTTCGAAATATTGTAATTTTTTTTTGTAATACTATTCTAACCCCAATTTTTATATACATTGTCTAATCTGTACCAAATATCATAAATATTATCCCTTTACATGCTTTTAAAATCACGGTTCCCCAAAGAGTGGGTCCTTAAGAAATTACGTTTGACTGAGTGTGTGATAGGGTGTTTTTAAAAAAAGATAAAAATGTGTACCTAACCAGACTAATGATTAATCCAAATTGGGTTTATAATATCCCATATATTCCCCCCTTTTAATTTATCAAATTCCCAGGTATACAAAACCAAAGGGGTTTCGCCAATTATTTAACACATTTAGTATGTAATTTAACTTTCATTCGTAAGGATGGAGTTTTTAGTTAAATAAACTGCCGAAAAAAAATTTTTTTTTCGGGGTATCCTCCTATCTTTCCTTCCTTTGGACAGTGAACCGAAATTACGGAAGCTGTAGATTTCCCTATTGGGTTTAGTAAGGTAGAGACAAATTGGGGAAACACACACGCATCGCATGTCGAATTTCCTTCCCCCATTGCGGGGGGGCGTGGCGCTCGAAACTTTTTTTGTAACCGCAAATGTGCCTTTTTCCCCGGCAGGGTTAAACAGAGGCCAAGACAGGGAAACAAACTTCCCCAAAAATACAGCCTACGTATAACCGAATAAAGGTCTTTGAGAGGTTTAATTTTCCTATTGGAAAACAATCATATAATTTTCGCGTCGGATTGTTCTATGGAATTTTTAAAATTAAATGAAAACATCGCCACACCGTAATACCGTTACCACCGCCTTGTGTTAAACCAACTTAACATGCAGGTGCAAAAGATTTCTTTTGGGAATCAGCATATTTACGCTTCCTCGTCAATATGATTGACCAGAAAGTGGGATTCGTCTGTCCGGGCAATTTTCCTCCATTTTAATGGTGCCTTCGCTGTTCTATGTCCCAATGCAGGCCCTGTTGGCGATGACGGGCTTACCGTGCAGAGATGCGATTCGAACGCTGACTGCGCAGGCTCATGTGCAGCAATGCACGCTGTACTATGTGTTGAGTCACGCCATTTGGGTTGCTATTGTTGTAGTTCAAAATG
>BMAV01013594.1:0-12407 GCA_019973955.1 Trichonephila inaurata madagascariensis | reverse complement strand
AACCCCAAAATGTGTTTGTCCATCGAGAGCTGTTTCACAGTGTTCACCGGGGTGTTGTCTTTGTCAAGTTTTTCAGCGCCAATTTTTCGTAAACTTTCACCATATGTAAAATCTCGGCCAAATTTTTCTTATTTTCTCTCTGTCAATGTTCGTAATATCTGGCATCATCCGAACACTCAAACATCGGTCTTTTCGGGCGGTTTCATTAATTTTTTAAGGTATCCGAAAACGTTCGGAACCGTGATTTTAAAAAAGCGCATAAATGGATAACTTTCATGATATTTAGTGTCATTTGGATTATAATACATGTATAAAATCGTTTTAAGGGTATTATGGCAAAAATAATTATTTAAATACAATATTTGGTCGAAAAATTATCTTAGAATAACCTTTTTTCCAAATGTTCTCCTTTTGTGAAAAATGCTTCTATTATAATAATATTATGCCCGTATATAGAGGCTCAGCTATGATTTTTAAAAAATTCACATTATTTTCAGAGTTACAACCCATTGAAATAATTATTGGCGTTTTTTCTTAAAATTTTTGCAAGCTGTTGTCGTAAAACATGGATAAGTCATACATTCAAAAATTCTAGTTCAGCCTCTGTACAGAGGTCTGAGCTACATACAGGCAAAATATTATTATAATAAAAGCATTTTTCGCAAAAGGAGAATATTTTGAAAATGGGTCATTCTATATTCATTTTTTTGTCAAAATATTGTACTTAAATAATTTTTTATTGTAATACTATTCTTAAAACAATGTTATATACATTTTCTAATCTAAGTGACACTAAATATCATAAATATTATCCATTTATACTCTTTTGCAAAATCACGGCTCCGAACGCAGTCGGATACCTTAAACAAGGATAAACAACGAACTTAACTAGATAGAGGGATATCATAACGTGCCACCAGTTCAGGAAGATTCAATGTCAACTATAATTCATTCCCACGTTTTCACACCAAGACTAATGGCTAGGACAGGCACAGTCCGGGAATTTAGGATTATATTCATATTTTTACTTGTTAATGCGTTCTAACTAATTCTTTTTCATAAGAATATTTAGAAACATTTTTACATGAAAAAATTTATATTATAAATATTTGAAAGATGAATTTAGGATTTTTTTGGTTTAAAGAGTTATACTTCAAATATAATAAAGTTTTTTATGTATTTGAAATAATGATTATATAGATAGAAAATTAAACACAAATTATTCGTAGAAAAATATGAAATTTTTTAATTTTAGTGATGGACGTACAAAAGAGTATGCAACCTTTTAGTTCTTACAAATTATACCGTTGATCAATTCCTGAAATGAAAAGAATCGCCAGATTCTGTGATGTGCAGTCAATAGTAGAAAACTGTATAAACATTGTAACGGTTTTATATGCGATCTTCTTACTAACAGCCATCTTGGGGAATTTTCGGTCCTTAAAAATTATTTTATTTGATAGCTTCCTCCGAAGAAGAAAACGTGAACATGCAAATTAAGACTACTATATAAAATCTAGGCTTCAGGCTAGAGGGAGAAAGACAGGGTAGACTGTTAGTGCAGCAGTGATTAATCACATTTAATGTGAGGTGCGGATAATTAGTAATTGATATTGTATTACTTAAGGTAATGATATGTCACTTGATATTGAATCTAGATTAGGTAGCTAAGAAGGCAGAGGTATTGAAGTGACGTAAGTGTCCTGTTTAATTAAAGTCTTTTCATACCTCGCGTACCTTGTAATTGTCTTCATATTGATTAATTGGGTGCATATCTTAATATTGGTTGTTCGAACTTGTGTTGTGGTTTGTGCTGTAAATAAATTAAGGGATTTTGAATATGGCTAGTATTCCTTCCCTTTCTCTCACACCTTTAGGCGTGAAGGTGAGACCATTACAACATTAATTCGTGCATAGAGGAGGGGATTCTCCACCAAATATTGAACTGGACCATGTTGCTTGTTCATACGTAAAAATAAAATAATATATTTTTTACTTATATGGCAATAACTAAAACACATATATGTAGGAAAAGATGTGAGGGAACATAAAATTCTAAAGATTTAAAGTTTCTCTATACAAATGGTCATTACACCTTATTAAGAAAGCTTATAATCACAGAGCTGAAGATGTTAACATGTTTGGTGAAAAACAACAAACTGAAAGAAATGTTTAATTACAGGGGAGTTGCATTAACAATTTTGCAATTCACTAGGTGAAATTTATAAAATAAAACAAATATGTTACAAATTAAGTTAACTGGAAAAAAATGTATTCATTAATATTTTTAAAAAAAGTTTTTCATGATGAAAAAAAGTATTTTTGAAAAAAAAAGTCTTCTCTTTCAGTACGATGCTTACTTTTCTATCGTTTTAAAAGAGCATTTTAAAGACGTTTGCAAGGGTTCAATTCATATTCATGATTCACTTTTAGAAGTGAATGGTAAGGAGATTTTTATTTTAGGAAGAGGATTAGTCCGGCTCAGAGAGAATATTTATGACAGTTCGGAAAACTGCTTGCCTGCTTAATATTATTCAAGCAAAAGTCAGTTGTGTGTGTGCGCATTAAAAATAAGTTATTTTTATTTAAATCCCAAGATGCTTCATATTAAAATATATGGCGTTTTGCTTTAGGAATCAGAAAGGATTAGAGAGCGAAGTGATAAAAAAAAAAGAATGAAAAATTTTCATATGAAAATTTTCTAAAACACTTAACAAAAACGTCCTTATTCTGGATGTATGGGTTTCATTATCATTATCCCAAACATCAGGCGTAGGAAACCCTTTAATGAAAATAGACTGTATAAATCTTCTGAAAGTCACATTTCATAGATTCAACTGGAAACCTTCCGAATTAGACCTTTTTGGTGGTTGCTTTTGGTTGCTAAGTTTCTTTTTTTTTTAAATTTTGGGAAATATCGTAAGCATTATTGACATCGAGAAAAGTTAGGCGTGTGGGTATGGAATTCTATACCAGTCTATTTCAGTCAGATTCAGTGGGTCAGATTTAGTAAGGGCATTGAACAATTAAGCTTTTAAAAACATCTTGATTTTTTTTAGCTTGAATATTATCAAAAATTAGGCATACACATGTTGGGAAACAGTGTGTCCTGCAAAGAATTCCCATTGTTAAGTAAATAATCTTCATTTTTTTCATGGTTAAGTAACCTGTGGGCAGTTTTTATGAACTCAAAAAGAGCCACAAGTTTCTAATAATATCGAATAAACCCAAGATCAGCTGCAGCAGATATGTGTCTCTATGTGAACCAGCATTGCTCATTAGTACCTGAGAATAGTGCACGATAGTCGTTGTAAAAATTTTGATGAGCAGTCAGCATATTGTCATTTACTCTGTAATAGCACCTACAATTTAACAATTTTAATAAGATCAAGTTGTGTGAAAAAAATATATGCAGATTGCCATCATAATTCAAACAGTTTATTATATCGTTCTACCCAGTTCAAATCAAAACATTTATCAGTTGCCAGTTATATAACATTCACTATTGCGTGAAGACGATCCGCGATTTCCACGTCAAAGTACACGTAGGAGACGTAGCACTACGCGGCGAGAGGGTTAAATCGATCTTGAATGTAAAGCGACATGTTCGAATAGAATATAATGTCGTTACTGGCTTGCCTAATATACTTATAGGGACTCCTACAAAATATATGAATCACTCATACATTTAACTTTGTCTTCTATCACGAACACTTAAGGATACTTGCCATTTTGACATACCAAATTTCCGGTCTTCTTTAAAGTTCTTTCCTATTGTTTGTTAAATTTTGATATCAAAGGGTCGACATTCCATTCTGTTCGAACACGTCGCTGTGCATGCGTGACTGATTTAAATACCGTTCCCAAAGTACGCACTGCACCTTTTACTGTCGTCTCCACATCTTTACTAATGAAGCCAATGTAAAAAGTTTATCTTCTGCAATTTTCGAATAATGCGCGCACGTGCTGCCGATCCCACTAGCTCCAAAAGGTCTCGGACGGTTTTCCAATCCATGGATGAACAGTTTGTTATATTCTGATGGATAGTTCTGAAGTAATCAGCCATAACTTTTTGATACTTTAAGCTCGGAGACCCGGTACATCGTCTACAGCAGTGCTTCTCAAACTTTGAATACTTGCGACCCAATTTTCAGTCATAATTTTCTTCGCGCCCTCCTCCCCCATTCAAACAATAACAATGTATTGAATTCAATAGTAATGTTTTTTGTCGTAAATCTACAATGCAAATTTAATTACTAACAGTACAGATTATCAACATAAATATTAAATTTTTTACTAAACTTTAAATATGACAAGCTCATTGGGTCCATGGTAATTGTTAAACTTGTTCTTAACTTGCTATTGTTAAATTAATAATCAAATACAGTGTTCATTACTGATATATTTATAAGCTAATTATATCAGAGTAAATGCGTATTTTATTTTTTATTACGTCTGAATGTATTTTGTTTTGCTTCCTTTCAGTAAATTAATAATATTTCTAAATAAAGTTTTATTTTTGACTTTTCGATATACTCGCGCCCCCGTTGTTGGGTTATGACGCCTTCCTAGGGGACGCGCCCCACAATATGAGAAATACTGGTCTACAGGTAGTCTTCACTAAAAATGCTTATTTGCTATATCACCATACTTTACAGTTATATTAATAATAAAAAATAACATTCCGTTAAGGCAAAAGTAGATTTCTTATATAAAAACAGATGGTAATAACATAATGTTAAGATAGATGTTCTATTAATTTCCTAACATTAAATTTTGCACTCAACATTCTTAAGACAGTACAAGAAATTAGTTTAGAAATAGAAAGGAAAAAAAAGAAAAGAAGGTAAGTCAGAACACTTGTGTGTGTGTGTTCCTTTTTAAGATGTTAAAAAAGTTCTAAATCATGTTAAAATTTCGTTTTTATTCTGTAAGTTATATATACGAATATATATTTCCGTTAATAAATATATAATGCAAATATAAAATTGAGCAAAATTAATAACATGCTAAAAATACAATTTGATTGTAAATGAATCCGTACCTATAAGCCAATGAACGATAATCTGTTGCATAAGAAGAAAAATTGCCGTTAAATTGTCCAGCATATATTTTAATTCTTGCAATTTTCCTCATTAGTATAAAATTTATCCTTTATATTTTCTTCTAAAAAAAAAGCGCTTTTAATGCTTAATTAATTATTTTTTAAGATATCCCAAAAAAAAGATTAAATAGGGGTTTTTTGTAAAAAGAAAATATATTTTTCATTTCTTTTTATATTAACCTTTCGTTATTCCAATTACCCAAAATTCAATTTGGATTTTCTTTCTGCTTTTTAGTATTTCCTCCACTATTACTTGAAATTCGAGTTCATTCAACTTTTCCGATTTAATTCCCGGAAATAGTGAATAAGTCTTTTGGTACTACGTTTCCTCGCATTTCAGTTTAAGACGATTTTGAGCTGAAAAATAAAATATTCCACTCTTATGTTATATAAATGCAGGAATTTTCATTATTATTAATAATTTTGAAACGTTATTTCTCTCAATGTAGAAAGATATATACAAGAATGAAAAGTATTAATGAATTTGGATTTACCAAGTCTTATCTTGATACAGTTACTATAAAGTTTTGACACACAGTTAAACATCAATTATTTTTAACGTTAAAGGTGAAATATAAACATTTTATGACATGCATAGACATATTGTGTTTCAGAGAAAGAATAGTAGTCAAAAAGGATAACATAAATACTCTTATTTTTCGTAATTCTTATAGCCCCTGAAAAATGCTGTGAGGATATCACACCCGCATCTGGCAACAGGCCAAGCATATATGTGGAATTTGGCAACGAGTCAGACATATATGGGAGGATCTGACAGTGGAGTTATCTGGTTGCCAGATAAAATACCAGAGCAGTCTCTAACCCAGTGCTTCTCAAAGTTTCAGCACTCCCGACCCAATATTTAATCATAATTTTTATCGCACCTCCTTCATACAATAAAAATGTATTTAATTCAAAAAATTTTTTTTGCTAAAATAGATACGACTTTAACCTCTTAAGTACAATCGTTCGCATTTTACTTTTTATTATGTCAAAATATTTTGTTTTTTTTCTTTCAGTAAATCAACAATTTCTTTAGTTCTTTATTTTTCGACTTTTCAACATGCTCGTGTTCCCCCTCAAAGTTGCCCAAAACCCCTAGGGGGGCGCCCCGGAAAACGCTGCTCAAAGCTGAAACCCCCGTGCCAAAACTTCAAACCCATTTTAAAAAAACCATTAGGCATGCTTTTCGGATCACCTCGCAACAGCCAATGACCATCATGTCTCTCCGCAAAATGAAAAAAATCCCACTTTCGTCATCTCATGCATCGAAGATCACCAGATATGGGATTAGGGACTGCATGTAGTCCAGATGACCAAAGATGAACGTCCATTTCATCCAGAAAAGACCAGACTAGACTGGATGAGACAACAAGAACAGCCTGAACCAGAGCAAGAGAAAGCGGAAGACAGAAACACGTGATCGGTGATAAAAGCATGATTGAGAAAGAAACGACGAATGATGTATTTTCAATCCAGCTGAATCTATTTAATGCACTTGTTTTGCTACGTGCCCCTTAGTGGGATGAAAGTAAATTATATGGACGGAATGTTGTGGTGATTATTTTTATCATTTGAACACAACACCGGTCAACAAAATTCTCAAAAAGAACCCAGGTTTTTTTAAAAGCCAATACTAACTCTAAGGAAAAACTGGGATCTAATTTTTTAAAATTCATATTGTTTATATAGTTGGAAGCACATTTAATTTATAGAATCAGTTTAAGGTATCCGACTACATTCGGAACCATGATTTTGCAAAAGCGTATAAATGGAAAATTTTATGATCAGTGTCCTTAAATAGAAAATTTAAAAAAATTATTTTAAGGTTACTATTACAATAAAAAAATTATCGAAATACAATATTTTGACAAGAACATAGAATGATTCCTTTTCAAAATACTCTACTTTTGAAAAATGCTTCTATTATAATAATATTTTGCCTGTCTATAACTCAGACCTCTGTAGAAAGGCGCAAATTAGAATTTTTGAAATATATAACTTAGAAGTGAGTTTATCCATGTTTTTCGACAACAGAGGGAAGAAATTTTAAGAAGAAGACGCCGATAATTATTTCAATGGGTTGTAACCGAAAAAATGTTTTTTTTTAAAAATAGGTTTGTACAGAGGTCTAGTATATACAGAAAAAAAACTTTTTCAATATAACGATTTTCACAAAAGGGGAACATTTTGAAAAAAGGTTATTCTAAGTTAATTTTTTCCAAAATTTGTATATAAATATTTTTTTTTTCAAAATGTCCCTAAAACAATTTTATACATATATTCTAATCTAATGGCACTAAATATAGAAATATCCCCAAAAAGGCTTTTTTAAAAACATGGTTGAACGTCGTCGGATCCTTTAAAAAACAAATGTGCCCTATCATACTTTAATACATTTTTATTTTAAAAAATCACGTGTAAATGTTTTTTTTTCATCAGAGGGCCCGTTTGCCTATTTGCATCTATATTTTCCCATTAATCTTCATGCAACGAAAAATTCGGACAAATATGTTCATTAAATATTGAGACATAGCCATCCTATGATGACTTTTCTGGGGTGATTGGTGTAAGGGGGGGTTATCTAAATGATGAAACATTATTAAATTCTTTCCCTTTTTTTAAAAATAACTTAAATTACTTAATTTTAAATAACAACTTTCTTAAATGAAAAAGGAACAATTAAACCTTATATTAAGTCAGATCAAAGCTAGATCCCTTTTTTTAATTTAAAAATTTTCTGTCACTAACTTCCCTACAAAAATTACCAAAAGTCCCTTCCCCTAGGGTTGAAGTAACTTATTATATTGATAATAGGTGAAGACCGACTTTCTTAATCTTTTTTTTTAATTGCGTGAGCGTTCCCTTCCATTGCTGTGGGACGTCCAACCTTTATTCCAAAAATTTTCCGCATTTTAAGTTATTCTAGGCGTGCCGTTATACCCACCAAATTTTCCCTTTAAAAATTTTTTAAAGTATATCTCTTTTTGAATTCGATTCGTTTCTCTTCTTGGGTTTTGGGGTTTTGGAAAATTTTAAAGCGTTGGCCGTCAAAGAACTTGGGAGTTATGTTAGAAGAAGGACGCGAGAGACGCCCTAATAAAAAGAAAATTTCTTCGTACATCTTTTCCGTTTCTCAAGCTGTGAGGCATACCTCTTTTAGGTGGGGGGATGTATCCCCATTTTATGGGGGCGGTTTTTAAAATTGAAAAAATTTTAAAAAAAAAAATTTAAAATTTTGAATTTTTTTTAAAATTTTATTAGTTTTTAATAATAAAAAAATTTTACGCATTGACATTGATTAAATATGCTTATAAATGTATCAATTCTGCACAATATTTTTCATAATTCTTTTATCTCAATGCATTGAAAACAAGTTTAATAATTAGTAGTGACTTCCATGAGCTTGTATATACAAAGTTTAGTACTTATCTTGATAATTTTTATGGTTTATAGTTAAATTCGTATTGTAGCTTTCCCGCCCAAAAAACATTTTATTGCATTTCATTTTATTGATAGAATAGGGGGGGGGAGATTAAAATTAGGATTGGGAAAATTAAAAAAAATTGTAAGTCTGAGAAGCACTGTTATACATGGAAATTTTTCAACTGACATAAATTTGTAAAAGTCAATACACTTTCTTCACACTGTGGTCATACACACAAGTGGTAAGCTGTAGCTCCTCAGGCGATGTATCAATATTAGTAGTATTAGTATAGTAGAGCAAACTGAATTCTGAATTTTCGCCCCACTTTCTTAAAATTCTGAAATCTTCTTATGGCCTTGTTCTAGTAACCCTGCAGATGACTTATTGGTAAAAACACTTTGAGGTACTTTGTTTTCCTAATAGGGAAAGATGAAAGGCAAATCTTGTGTCAGTCACGGTAAAGAAATCACGATTTAAAGCAGATTTTCTCACTGTCTTGGTGGCCGCACGTGACTCGCGAGCTGCTAGCTACCAACCCATGGCTTACAATTAACCTGTTCAGTAAGGGCCGTTTTCGTTGTAAGCCTAACTTAAGGAAAAAAGCATAAATAATAAAATTTCAGTCCTATAACGGCGTAAGTTTTGGTACACCTTTAGATTATTACACAAGTTGTCATCTACATTAAAACTAGAATCTAATAACGTTTTTTCTTTAACTTACATGAAATTATATAAAAAAATATGATGACTTACCTTGGGAAATAAATATTGTGTTTTGCATTTGCTTAGTAAAATTCTAATTTGATGTTTAAAACACATGTTTTTTTTTTTTAAATTTTCTCTTTGCACAGTCCAGCAAAGTGATTCATAATAACCCTAAATGTTGGCTTTTCTTAAAAAATTTAATGACTGTTTTCTTCGAAATTATACAACTTT
Organism: Trichonephila inaurata madagascariensis; assembly: GCA_019973955.1. Lineage (NCBI taxonomy): Eukaryota > Metazoa > Arthropoda > Arachnida > Araneae > Nephilidae > Trichonephila > Trichonephila inaurata. The sequence continues at coordinate 2,940 of BMAV01013594.1, read as the reverse complement.
TAAGGGTTTAAAATGATTATCTTTTATTATCTAAGTTTAGAACACCTAACAAATCAAATGTTTCATCCAAATTGAAGAATTTAGTTACATAAAAGCTAAAAATGATGTCGAAATTTCTCAATTTAAATTTAAGTGAATTTAAGATAAAAAAAAAAGCTTATAACGTTAATCTCCTATAACAAAAAAACAAAAAAAAAATTTAGTTCATTAAACTTGCATATAAAACATACATAATGCCTACATCCACAATCTTAAGAAATAAGTTCTTGTCACAAATTTATTTTGGTTGACTTTTTGGATAAAGTATTTTACCCATTGTTCCAATAGAGGTTGAATTTTACTATGTATCTGATTCCACAAATTGTTTTTGGAAAAAAAAATATAGAAATATTTTTGTTATCAATTATTTATTGAAATATTATAAAGGAACGCAATCACGAGAGTTTTGTTCAAGAAATAACAAATTATCTCTCTCTCTTCCTGTGTGTGAAAATAATTATACATCACATTTGAATTTAAAGTGATTTATAATAAATAAATACAGGAAAATAAAATATTTCACAATTACGCCGTCAAGCTAAATAATCTGCGGTTATGCGACTACCAAAACACTTGACAAAATACTTAGATAAAAAAAACCCACCAATCTTCAGACTTCTAAAAATAAAACAAAAGTGATACCGACACTACGTGAAAGAATAATATTAATTATCATAAAAATTTTCTTACGAGCGTGCAATTATCTGTAATTAAGTTTTTTTTTCACTTTTAACTGCCTTTCTATTAATCAAAGTGCGTCCTTTCACTTTCACTACAGATTAATGACTAGTCGTTAAAATGATTCCGTCGTAATTTCTAAAGAAGCAAGAAGACGCACCAGTTAGTGTCGAGGTGGCAAAATACCGATTCATATTTACGTTGCCATGGCAACCATGCACTTTCCTTTCAAAGAAAATTGTTTAGGTTATGAGGGTTTTGGCGTTTACATTTTAATGGTCTTTTTTCGGTATTTGAAAGTAAAATGCAGCACCCTGCGATTTTGAAGTTATTTGCGGAGTCTATATTAGTGCAGAAAAAAAGTACACGTAGTTATGCAAATGAGTAATTTAAAAAATGGTATATTTACTTATGCTACCTGTAGGAACGTAAAAAAAGTATTTGAGAATAAAAATGCGATATTCGAAGTAAAAAGAAATGCATTTGATTTCTCTCAAGTTTGAAACACAAGCCAAAACGAATAAATTCCTTTTGAGGAATTTTCAATTAGTAACAATGGGATATTTGTTTGGTGTCTTCATTGCGTCAAAAATTTGAGCTTTGAAAATTTAAGGACGATTTCCCTATCGTTAAAACGTGGTGATTTTATTTTTCAATTGATTCATTGCTTATTAAAATCTTTAGTAGAAGCAAGGCATGGACTATTCCCAACGAATCTCAAAAGTTTTTAATGTGGTCATAAGACAAAAACAACTCTTAATATAGCATTCGAAACACTGAAAATTTCCAAACCACACCATGATGACGATAGCCTATTAGGAAAATCGGGATTGAGGTTATTGAGTCACGAATATGAAATGTAGTACCACTGGAGACTCACCTTTTAGATTAGCTGATGCTCGTTAAATTTATCAAAGCTCAAAGTTCCCAGTTAGCAAGATGTGGAAGTGTAAGGGAACAACAGGTTCCAGTCTCGTAATTTGACAATGAGTTGAATCCACGATCGTTGCCATTAGCCATCATGTTGCTTTACGATAATTATAATCAAATCAAAATCTGACCCATGCTAATTTCGAATTGTTCGAAGTGCACCAACTTATCTACATCTACCAACTCAGCGACTACATCTCAAGACGGTAAATATTTAAGGGGGTACCAGGTACCAGGGTTCAAACTCCCGATTCGACAGAAACTAAACTGACTACGAGAAGGCAGATTGACGCTGGACTGCTGGAATTGCTGCAATATCATTATTATTGTTCTGCTACAGTTCTTGAGGACTATGAGGGTTGTTGCGATACACCTTAGACAAGAATGTTTCCGACAGAATTAATCGAAAAATGACAAACACACTAACAAATAATCATTAACTATTTTCAACGTCCCACTACAGCCCTCTATTTGTACGCTTTCGCCATCATTTCAGAGGGCGCTGCGCTCGCCACGCAAGTGCAGTGGCTCTGAAACTTTACTATTTTACGTACCTTCCTATAATTCACATTTGCTGCAAAGTTCATCTAATTCTGATGATTCCTTCCATGTGTCTCACTTTTTACAAACAGCAGTATTTATATCCCTTTAAGACCCAACCCGCATGATAGGGTGGTTTAGATATTCCTATACGTTTTTCTTCTGGAATAGTTGTATGTAAGAAAATAGCGAATCTAACGATTGAGCCGGTTTGTAGAAAAGGGTGAAGTGTTACTTTTCATCAACAAACGATGGTTGTGGTCCATGTTTTACTTTCAGCAGGCAAATCTAGCTTTGTTTTCAAATACAATGAAAACTCGTCTTATTTTTATCTGTCGCATAATGGTAATTATGAATATTTTTCTAATTGCTTGGATACAAATTTTTGTATTAATGTTTCAATAATTGTAAAATAGAAAACATATTAATTATATTCTATTAATGTGGCTTGTAGGACTCGGGATTTCGTTACCCGCATGATCGTGCTGGTTGGGCGTTACTTAAGTCACTGCAGCTGTAAAGGTAAGTACTTAACATGCGAATTTTCTTTTCAGTTTCAATAACTTTGATGAAAGCCTACATAAAAATGAAATGAATAGTTATATAATTAATACCCAATTTTCTTAGGAGTTGTAATGGATGAGTCCTTTTTTTCTTTTTCTGCTCTTTTTTTAATAATTTTCTTTTTAAAACATTTGTTGAGGAGTATGGCATTTTTTATCCTTTCCCCAATTCTGCGTCCATACCCCGGGC
>BMAV01013593.1:79232-138075 GCA_019973955.1 Trichonephila inaurata madagascariensis | reverse complement strand
CTATTACTTAAAAAGTAATTTGCTTAAAATATTTACTTAAGAGTAACATATAAAATTTAATACTTATCTTATTAATACTGAATTAAGAACAAGTTTAATAAGTATTAGCGACTTCCATGAGTTTGTCTTGCAGAGCAAAGTTTTTCGAAGTTTTTAGAAATTGACCCTCTGAGTTTTTTTTTCTATATTTAGCTGATATTCTATATTTTGTCTTCTGAGCAGCCACTGCATTTTTGAAATATTTTCCCAAATTTTAAAAAAATTAGAGTATGGAAAAAAATAACATAATAATTTTATCCTATTACTTAATTTTTTTTTGCTTAAAAGTAACATATACAAAATTTAATACTTATGCTATTAATTTGTACGGTTCATAATTAAGATCGTGTATTGTAGCTTTAGCGTCAATGTGCATTATTATTGCAATCAGTAATTTATTTATGTATAAAGGGGGCGCGATAAAAATTGTGATTGAAAAGGGGGGGCGCCAGTATTGAAAGTTTGAGAAGCACTGTTCTACCTTTCTTCATTGATAATTTGAGAAAAATTCCAATCGAACCGAATTAAAACGTTTCTAAGGTACGCGACCTTTAGAAAGGACACAAATCACAGAAACTCTTCACGAACGTTACAGGAATAATATCTGCAAGCAAAACTGTCATATTTTGTTCAAATGTTTGTAGTTTGTACCCCGCGCTAACGCTCCCGGGCTAAATGTTTATGTAAACTACGAATGTTAAGATCTAAAAATTGAATTATTTAAAACGTTTTTCATCATGCTTTATATGTTTCAAAATACTCATAAAAATAAATATTGGCCAAATAATCCTTCAAAATGTTTTCTTTGCTTTTCGAAATGTTATATAACTCTTTCGTATAGGCTCATTATTTACAACTTCCCTAAATGAAAAATAAAGGCATAAAAAAGGAACGAACTAACCATAGCAGTAAGTTCGAAGGTCCAACAGATGAATTTTTTATTTTCTTAGAATGTTTCTCTGGGTCTGGGTTTTGTCTTTTCTCTGAAATAGTATTTTAGATTTAAAAAGAGAAAACTCAGTAAAAAAATCTCTCATCGTGGGATTACAGCAAATCAAACAAAATGTGATGTTTTTTATTTATTTATAGGATCAGATAGCTAATGAATGTATCGAAATGAAAGCTTTTATGTTTGATGAAGTAATACTAATAAATTCTATCAGTGTAAATGTGTATTTTTTATTTTGTCAGAAAGTATTTTCTTACTTCATTACAGTAAATTAATTTTTTTTTAATCTTTTATTTTCGATATGCTCGCGACCCCCTTGTAAGGTTACGCGCCCCCCAGGGGGGCGCGCCCCACACTTTGAGAAACACTGATCTAGGTACTTAAAAAAGACACCAGGTCCACCCCTATTGCACTCTGAGGAACCGTCGGTGTAGGCAGTTACTAAACGAGGCCTCATAAGACCGATAATTGTGTCCTTTCTCTTCCTTTTAATTGTGTCCTTAGGTTCCTTTTTCGTACAAGGTTCAAGAAGATCCAAAATTATTTTGGCAGAGGGAGGAGGTTTGACTGGAAAACAAGGTTCTTGAATGATGTCAAGTCTTGTGTGATTCAAGTTGATGTCGTTTCTTATGTCTTTATCAAATTGAAGTGTTGAAGATCTCTTCAGCCTATTTTTAGTTGTCCAGGAGCGAAAAGTAATGTTGGAGACATGTTGAGTATGATAACTGTTAAATTACACAAGTGCATTTAACAGTTAAATAGTAAAATAGACTGCTGTAATATATTGTGTGTGAGAGAGAGAGAGAGATGAGAGTGACGAACTTCTCGAGTCACACGTTCGAGTCCTGAAACCACTGAAGACCCACCGTGTTGAGAGCTTTATATGCGTTGAATTTGCTGTAGTTTAAAGTGTTCACATTGGTGTTGAAGTTTGGAGAGTAGTATGAAAGCTTAGGAGACACCCTTTTCAAACACTTGACCATGGTTCAAAACTATGAAATCTACAGTCAATAACATTCGTGTTACTTTAGAATAAAATGTTAATAAGCACCCACTTACTCACACAACAAAAGTCTGAATTCTGTTCATTCGAAAAATTTATTCAATAATGCCTGCTAGTAAATATTTATATTTGTATGTTTATTTTTCTTACAGATTTTTTAAAATCACATTTAATTGCAAGGAAATTAAATTCCTTTTAACAGAATGAAATATAAATTAATTATACACAGATTATGAACAAAAAGTTTTGATAGAAATATTTCCACAAAAACAAACTTATATAGACGATAAAAATTCAATAAACTTGGAATTTAAATTTAACTAACCACTTTAAATATACTGCATAAAAATTTTAAAGTTATGAAAATTGTAAGAAATCTAGTGGTATCTTTTTTAAAATATATTCCTTCATTAATTTCTGTGTGTTAAAAACTAAATACCATCCTTTAACTTGTTTTTAAACATTGCAAACGCCCTTTTTTTTTAAAGAAAAAAAAAACTTGCAAGAAAATCGTCAAATAATGATTTTTTTCTATTGAATTCCAAGAAATTTAAACAGCTTTCGTAAGTATAGAATGACTTTCTGAATACCGTTTGCTTAATTTTCGTTTCCAAATCTTAACTTCTTACCAAATTAAAAATCATTGTTGAAGATTTAATTGGAATCATTAAATGTGTTTATTTACGAGGAAAAATTAGAAATAACTAGTGATGTTCTGGGTTATATATAGGCAAGCAAAACAAGTAGGAAAACCAGAAAATGAAGCATAAACTGCATATTGCAGGTTGTAAATTCGTCTTAGAATTTTTAGTTAAGCAAATAAATGAAAAAGAAGTAGTATACAGTATATGTTTTAAAGATTAAAATTCAGGATTAAAATTGCCTTTCAGACTCTATTACTGTAAAAAGCTAACTGTAAATTTGATTAATTATAATTAAAAGATGGTAAAATGTATTAGAGAAACCTTTAGAGAAAAAATTCAATTAAAAAAATATCACCAGTACTATTGAAAATTATTTTATTTGTTAATAAATAAGGAATATTCCTTAAAGACTTTTTAAATTTTTTTTTCACCTTGAGAATTGTTTCACGTGTTAAAATAATAAAATATATTTTTCAACTATTTTATACATTTACTTGTGGTATTTTTAATAATTTTCTAGAGGATTACTTAAAATTATATAATTTTTCAATTTTGTATATGTCAAACAGTTATCTATTCGCAAAAAGTGGCAAAGATTCTATATTGACCAGATTTTATCCATTATAATTATCTTTACGTATATTCTCCTTCGCATTTAAATGCATTGAATTATAATAACATGAATTCCCACCATGAACACCACCCTTAATTTCTTAAATTTATTTTTTAATATTAGCAGATTGAAAAATAATTATTAAAAAAAATGATACTCAGTTGCTACCTTTATTTTTGTTTGGCTTTTTCTCTGTGAGTGGAGAAATACATATTTCTTTAATTAAGACCGAAGTTTACTGTCGAAGTTCTGTCTTCAATTGTTTCTGAGCATTAAGATTAAGTACACATTCCAGAATTAAAAAAAAAACCTTGAATTTTCTAATGTTGCTTGAAAATTCACGGATAATGCTTTTAAAAAAGAAGGTAATTCATGGGAATATAAATTTCTTAAGTAAAAATTGAAATTGAAAGAATTGTTGCGTGATTAAAACAAATTCTTTAGCTAAAAAGTGCTTTAAAAACTACTTTAATTAAAGTTTTTGGAAGTTAATGAATCGTAAGAATATTTGCAATTAATTAATCCTAGTTTTAAACTTTGGTTTAACATATTATTTTTTGATTTATCGAATATGAAATTCGTTTTATGTTTGCTTTCCAAGCCTTCTAATTTACGAAAAAGAAGAGAAGAGTTAAAAGATGTGGTTCTTTTCAAATTTCTAGAGTTTCATATTAATTGTATTTTTGATAATGGGCATTTTTTTGAATTTATGGTCATTTTGGGGGGAATACATTGAAAGAAAAATATCAATAATACTTTATTTTTATAATCCTTTATTAAACTTAATTTTTTCTTATACTGTTTCTATAACATGAATGGAAAATACACCAGTAAATATGTGAGAGTCATAAAAAAACTTACAGATTTAAAAAAAAATAATTAAAAAATAAAATATTAACTAAAATATAATATTATAAAATGTCTTAAAATTTAACCTTACTGAACAGTACTCTTGCAATTGTTCAGTTTTTACAATTATTTTATATATTTCATTTCACGGTGTTGAAACGACAACGGTGGACGTTTAAGGGTAACAGAATGTTACCCTTCTAATGTTAACATTCTAATGTTACTGAATTTTCCAGAACATATTTGAAACCAATTACTTCAAATTGATGTTTCATGATCTATGAATGTTGCATTTAGTATAGCTGATCTACACAATGCACATACTTTATATCTGTTTCACAAACACACGTTAGGAGTTACCCGAGTTACCGGAGTTACTAGGAGTTACCCGATCACTTTACTGGGTATTCCATGGCATTGCACAATACCATATGTTTTATTTAGGTTATTGCTATCTAAATCTTTTGACTAATTCTTCAATTGTTCTGAAAACTATCCTTATATCACTCGTCTCTTGGTTTAAAAAGAAAAAAGATTTGAATTTCTAAGACATAATTATTTGTATCATTTACGCCACTGTAGGATAATAATTTTAAAATCAATGCAAATTGAAGAAAAGTAGAAAATTATGACTTATACGATGACCAAAGACAAGCAAAACTGAAATAATAAACATATATTATTAAATTAAATTTGCAGGTAAAATTATTTTACAAATTATTTGTCACAAGTAATAATATTGTTTTAAAAATTGCAGCAGAGTTTGCTTATATTAGTAACAGACTATATGTAAATGTAACAAATAATTAATAAATACCATTTTCTTTGTATGATATAATATGTTTTGGTTCAAAATAAGCACTAAATGAATTTGTACTAAAATGGAAATGTCTATTACATTCTGGAAAAAGAAGCACAATCTACATGTTTTGGTGATTTACATATAACAACAATTAAACTAAACATTTTGAATTGCACAGTTACAAATACATTTAGTTTTTTTTTTTTTTTTTTTTTTGCAATTAAATAATGTATAGACTATTAATCGTGTGTGTGTGTGCATCTTTTCTCAAAAATATCTTATTAAAAGAAATACCATGTGAGGAAATAATCTTTTCTTTACAAATTGTGAACTGATTCCTGTATAGAATTGCACGTAAATGCACCATTTTTGCTTGCAACCAAAAGTTGAAACGGTTTAGTATTTTTTTAGTAAAACGAAAATAAAGTGGGTAGGAATTTGTAAAAACTTCATTTCCTGGGATTTGCATTAATAGGTTTCATTAAAATCATCCAACACTTGTGCAATATTTCATATTAAACAATCATTTTGGGAGCTTAGTTGTTCATGTCGAAACTACTGGCGGTGGCTTGAATGCATAGTTATATAATTAAAATTAGGTTTTCCTTACATTTACTCGATGCATTTCATATGTGTTAACATTTAACGAAAAATGCTGACATATTCTAATTTTGGACTTTCATAGAAATAAACAAAGGAGCCACACAAACCATCTAGATATATAGAGAAGAAAAGCAACTCACTGACTCATCAGGATATCTACGGAACTATTCAACCTACAGACCTGAAACTTGGTAGGTATATTATTTTAATGCAGTAGAGATCCCATAAGAAAGGGATTTCAAAAAATCGAACTCCAAGGAGTGTTATAGATAATTGTATCCATATTTAAACTAATAGACGTACAGTCTTGAAATTTGGCTTTTTTTATGGAGTAGAGGTTTGATGCAAAATGATTTTTACGAAAACTGATTCCCAAGTGGCATTGCGGGGGCTTAAGTGGCGTTATAGAGAATTATTTCTTTTTTTTAACTATTAGACGTAAAGTCTGAGAATTCGAATGCAGATTCATTTCATGGAATAGAGATCCGCTACAAAATGGGTTTGTGAAAATCGAACCCCAAGTGGCGCTGCGGGCCTTAAGAAGCGTTATACATAATTATATCCTTATTTAAACTAATAGACCTACAGTCTTGAAATTTAGTTTGTAGGTTCCTTTCATGGAGTAGAGGTCCACTGCAAAATGGGTTTTATGAAAAACGACCCCCAAGTGGCGTTTCGTTGGCTTAAAGGGTGTTATTGATAATTATTGCCAATTTTCAGCTATTAGACCCACCTGCTTGAAAAGTAGAAGATATGTTCCTTTCATGGAATAAAGTTCCTCTAACAAATAGTTTTGCGAAAAATGACCCCAATGGAGGGGGATTGCAAGGGGTCAAGGAGAGGTATAGAAAAATTCCTGTTGTTGAATTGTTTAATCCATTTACTTGAAATTTGTTTTAAGCATGTTTCTTTAGTTGAATAGAGTTCCACTAAGAATGGATTTTAAGGAAATCTACTCCAGGGTGAAGCAGGGAAGTTACTGGAGAGAATTGATATACAAAATTCCCTTTTTCGAACTACTAGGACTATAGTAACAGAATTTTGTTTGCACGTTCCTTTTATTGAATTGAAATCCACTAAGAATGCTCTCAAAGGGGTTAGGGGCGTATTGATGATAGAAATTCCGGTTTTGCTCTATTAGATTTAGACTTGAAGTTTAGCACGCATGTTTATTTTACGGAGTAGAGACCCCTGAAAGTTACTTTTGGGGAAATCCATTTGATTATTGGGTTAAGTGAGCACAAAAATTCTTTCTACTTCTATTTTAGATATTATTAGAAATTAGAAATTATAAAAGTTCTGTCCTTTTTATATAAAAATGTGAGAGCTACAGTTGTAAATATATTTTTCAATACAATCGAATTCTAAATGCTAAATATCTATAATTTATATATATGTAAACAGTATATATTTATACAAAATCATGAAATACCCAGTGAAGCGGGTGGGTAACAGCTAGTTCATTTATATAATGATACGAACAATAATATTTAATTTGGGGCAAAAGCACATCTACCGTATATGCTTTTCAAACAATTAAGTTCTATATTTAATGCACTGATTAAACAATATTTAATGAAAAATTGTAATGTAACACCATTCTAGCATTTAATACCTATTTCGTTAAAATATGTAAAAAATAATTACTGAGAAGAACAAATTATTTTCTTATCTATGTTAAAACTGCCTAAATAAATTTTAGAGATAGCAGTATTATTACAATTACTTGTAATACCTTCAGATTATTTTTAACTTTTTTGTAGAGATAAACTGAAAGAGATATTTTGTGGAAAATATTCATGCAAACTTCCCTGCAAGAAAAATAATTAGAGTGAGAGATAGAGCGACGAAAGAAAAGAAAATTGGATAGAGCTGCGTGTGTATTAATATAAATAAATAATTTATTTTTAAATTATTGTGAAAAATTTAAGTTCAAATTGTGATTGAATATTTTCTCTTCTTTTTTGATAAATATCAAAGGAAATGCTTAAATATTTGCACTAACATATAATAAGAATATTATGTTTTAAGTATAAATCATAGATATAAATGGCATCAAATTGTACTATTTATATTTAAAAAATAATTATTAACTATTGTAAAAAGTAATTAAAATTTCAGAAATAAATATTTAGTAATAAATATTAAAAAATGTTTAAATGGATAAAATAAAATGATAAGTATTTAATATGCAAAATCTCTAGAAATTCAAATATTTCTACCAATAACTACATAATTAACACAATTTTTATTATATTTTTTGTAATCCAATTTATTTGCTGCATGTTAATTCATTTATTAATTTTATATTGTTCGTTGTTTACATGTAATATCTTTGTCCAGGCAAAAAAAAAATTATGCATACCAGGTATAATCGTATTAATAAACTTCTCTCCTCGTGTTATCAGCTTGTTTCATTCATGAAAATTGCTGCCATTTTCAAGCTATGCTTTTTTTTAAGGCTTTGAAAGAGGTGACAAAAGGATGATGGATGAGCCAAATTCCCCATGAGTATTCTTTGATCGAAATTTGCATTCTGTAGATTCTATTACTGAGATTTTTATTATTGTTTTGTTTGGCAAATCAGTCATCTCAAGCTTCTTCTGTATTATAGCGTAAACCAAGATTTTGGAAAGAAAAGTTTTGGTCTTTAAATGCTATTTAAGATATGGATCTTCTAGCTTTTTCAGGGATGGCTGAGTACTGTGAATACATTACATTCAATAAATTCTGGAGTTTTGAGTTTCATGGGGTTTTTATTTATTTCTAAAAAAGAACAGTGAAATAGTTCTGAATTCATTACAAATTCATACCCTTTTAGATGAAATTCTTTTTTTTATTTGAATTAACAAAGAAACTGTGGCAGGAAGAATGATTTCACTTCCAACTCATTTTGTAAAATCTACTTAATACAAAGAACTACTATTCAAAGTTATCTAAATAACTTTTATGGTGAATATTTTCCAACCATTGTCCCCTTGTCACTGTTGGTAATGGAGATTTCTTAACAAAAATTTGCCATTGTAACACTAAAAAACCTATTAATAAAATGTGCATAAAATCATCATGTTAGTAGTAAATATATCTGTCCTCAGGAACCTCAAAACTACATCTCAACTAATACTACTTCAATTAATCTTTTTTCAAAATTATTATGAGGAAAAAGTGATTGAAGCCTATCTGTGCAGATGTGATATACTTTGAGAAGAGCCCAAACTTTATTCTCAAAACAAAATATGCATAATATACTTTTTTGACAAAATCCGTTATATTTAATTGGTATGTTCCCTGATTGTATATTCACCTCAAATAAAACAAAAGCGGTCTGGAATTTTAGACAACAATGGTGAAATATTATTTTGGAATGAATTTTTTAAAGCCCTCCAAAATGGTTATTTAAATGAATGTATTCATTTCAATTGACACTAATGAACTGATAAAATGAGCTGCAAAATGGGCTTCAAGTTCCACATAGAACAAGTTCAATCTGATTTAACTTCAAGAGGTGATTACTGAGACCAAATTAGTACGTTCTTGTCTGAACAAGTTGTGTCTGGATTTTTAAACCCTCACTGCATACTGAAGGAGAGTGGTAAAAGAAAGTAATGTAATAAATACTTAGAATGTTACAAAGAAGAAAACATTTAAGGGGAAAAAACTGCTACAGGTTCTACAGATACCCACGCTTCAAAAATGTAATGTTCTATGGTTTTGAAAAGAAATCTGTAAGTGCTGGAAAGTAAAACAAACCTTATTTTCGTTTTCAGTTCAACAAAACACATGATTAGCAAAAATTATAGAATCAAGTTTTAGGTTGTAAACTTGTGTTATTATAGAGAAAAATATTATTATTGAAAACAAACGAATTCAAACATATGAACATTAAACTAATGTTCTCATTTCGGCTTATGAATCTTATTTACATATGAGTGTTAAAACATGTGTATAAAACAAATTTCCTTTCATTTTTAGTCAAAAAATTTTATAATAATTATTATCCTTGCAGCAATTAAATGCACCTCAAAACGTTTGCATAGTTCTTTTAAGAGTTCGCATATTTTGGGGAAACAAAAAAGTTTTCGGGAAATCGCTTTGCTTTTACCATGCACAACTAAAAATCATTCATTGGATTAAAAACCACCCAAGCATAACTTCAAACAAACAACTTCCTTTATAGAAATCATAAAAATGTTAGTATAAATGATGTTTTTTTTTTATTTTCAACTAGGATTATTATTTTAATATTCTCTTTGATTTAAGTAAGCATTACATAAATAATAAAAATGATTAAAACAAAACTTATTTAGACTATGATTTACTTAGGCATCATAATTTAAACATAGTTACCGTATTTATTAGAATCTAAGCCGTCATTGATTCCAAGCTGCACCTCCACTTTTTAAAATGCTTATGTTAAGAGATAAACAAAAAAATTATGTAAAATGGTTTATCAATATATGTCACATTTATGAAATTTAAAAACAAGTAAATAAATAAATGATAACTTATAAAAGATGTAAATAACTAATTTATTTTGACAAAATTATAAGCTTTCTAATACATTAACCGTCAATATCATGTTCAATTTGCTCTCATTTAACGAATTTTTCCGCAGCAGCGGATTTTCAGTAGCATTGTCATTAGAAAAAAAAAGTGTGGTTTAAATTCGGATAACTACGGTTTATATAGCCGGATATACAGATAAATTGTTTGCTCAAAATAAACTAGTAAACCTAATGAATTTTCTAAACATCATTTCAACTAATCATTGAGATAGAGTAAAAATTAAAACATAAACTTAGTTAAGGGAACATGGTACGATTTACACAATTTTTTTTAATTCAATGATTTTCATGATCCTTTGGTTGCCTCCTTTGTGTATGTATGATGTAAAACAGATTTTATGCTCACAATTTCATAAAAAAGCTAACCATTTAAATTTTTAAGTCAAAAACTTGAAACTTATTACGTGATTTTAAAATGCTACTCCTCCTACAAAATTTGACGTATATATATTAAATGTGATTTACAAGCACGGCAAACTATGTATAACATATGTTTGTATGGGGTTTGCGATAACATAATTGGTTTTTGTACAATACCTTTTTTTATGAATGCTTGTTGAAAATTCATTAAAAAATGTGTAAATTCAAAATTCAATTATTTTTTTTAAAAAAATAAGTATTGTTTTGATTAAAAAATTCATAGCAACTGTTGTTTCATGTACTATTAGCAACAACTGAAAAACATTTCAGAGTATTAGGAACAATAGAAAAAAGCCTTAGCATTTTAAATGAAGACAAACTAATTACTTTATCTTTCAGAAATAAGTCAGTTTAAAGTTTTCATTTGTGTCATTTGGATGTGAATAAAAACGAACGTAAAAGTTATCACAACTCTGCGTTTCTTAAGATTAGAGCAGTCAGATTTTGTGGGTTTGTAAAAAAGTACATAAAAATAATTTAGGCTAAAAAAATTAGATTTGATTTTTTTGACCGATTTTTGTTAATTGAATCGTAATGTATCCCCTTAATATATAAATCAATAGTCTTCAAACTTAATGGGTTCACGAAACCCTTGAAACTATAAGGTGATTCCATGGAAACCTCTCCAAGACTTAAAAGAATATATCCTAAAAAAATATTTAAAATAGATCAACATGTCATGATATAATAAGTTAAGAAAGGTATTATATACATACAAAGTTATTATGTATAAGTAAAATTTTCAGCATTAGTAGCTGCGAAGTTTTTTAGATACTTGTGAATATACACATTTCATTGTGAACGTTAATCCATCTTCTATAGTCAAGCATAATTTTCTTTTCGATTTTTTTTGTGACTTATTCAAGCACCTGTATATGCCTCGTGAAACAATTGGGTTCCATGGAATACAGTTGAAAGACCATTGATATAAATTATTAAGGCGATATGGTACCATCTTTAAAAATTTTTTTATTTTTAATATTTGATATTTGGTTTTAATTGTATTTTATAAAGGTTAATATTTAATAATAATTCCATACAAAAAAAATTTTAATTTGTTGCAAAATGTTTGTAAAATTTAAAGTTTTTAAATTTTTTTAAACATTTTTTAAACTTCTAAGGCTTTTTTAAATATGTTTCTTTTCTTTCAAAAAATTTTTTCCAAGTACCTTATAATATACTACATAAAACTGTGCATGGGCTTTTTTCTGCTACTGCTCTTTAATTTTTTATTAATTTTTTTATAGTTAAACTTACAAAAATTCTCGAAAAAACATTAATTTTGATTTTGAAATTTTTTAGAAAAAGTACTAAACATGTTAGAGCTAATTCAATGCACAGTTTTACAAAACATACATTTCAGAACATGTATAAAAAGTTTCAAACCCTTACCTCAATTATCAAAAAAGCCTTAGGGTTTTGAATAACAGTGAATGTACAAAAATTCAACATGGAGAAAAATGAGTTTAAAGTTTTCATTTCTTAAATAGCATGATAAAATATTCCTCCAATAATCTGAAACTTTTATGTAATGTTAATTAGTTTATTTCAAACTGCTTACCACAATTTTTTTTAAAAATTTACAAGAATAAAAGAATATACTTGTATAATGAATATATAAACAAAAAGGTCAATATTTCATAAAACATTATCTTAACAATTTTTTAAAAAAATTACACACACATTTTAGAGTTTATTTCATGCACAGTTCTATACTACTATAATAAACAACATGTACACAAATATTCATACTCTTTTTTTCCAAAATATATTCACAAAATCCATTGGCTTTTCCAAAATTTACTCGCAAAGAAGCATTTTTGCAAGTATTACATAGAGTATTTTTAAAAAGATTTGTTAATGCATTTATATCAATAATGACGTATGTTGGAGATCTGGATATACCAGTATATTTTTCATCCAAACGAGAAAAAGTATTGCATTCTTTTTCAAGTTTTGCACACCTCAAGTTAGTGTTTTGAGAAACTTCTGAACTTGTCTTAGCATCTGAAAACCACCTCTTCAAAACTTTCGTTGTGGCAGATTTAGTACGTTTTTTAGGCCTAGGCATCTTAACTTTTAAACTTTTTGGAGAAATCACCAAATTCCTTGACGTAAAGCAACTTTTCTTACTCTTCAGAACACAGAGTACAAAAATATAGTTAAATTTGTAGGAACAGAACTTCAAAGAAAACGCAGTAGAATAACTCTCATATAATCAAAACAAAACAATTATTTCACTTCAGTTTAAACACTAATCAACGTGGAGTAAAAAAAAATTAGTTCCTTATTTATCAGGCTCTTTTCTAGCAGACGATCTGAAAAGTGGGCGTGGCAGCTTTGTTTAGTCTACTGACATGCAGCAAAAATGGATAAATAACTGAATAAAAAATATAGATACAACTCTGAAATTTTGCAGACACATTAAGAAGGATTAAAAGCATCATATAAGCCAATAAAAAAAAATCGACAGTTTGATGATTTTTAGGGTACCATATCGCCTTAAAAAAGAAACCCAAAATATCTTTTGTATTCTATTATGTGTAATTTATAATGGTCTTAATGAATGCCATTCGATTCTTAAGTCATTATGACACATTAAATTAATAATTCGAATATATTTACTCCAGATCCTTAATTGGGATAAACTTAATCATATTAACAAAAAAAGTATTTGTTTCATCAAGCATAATCCTGAAAAATCCTCGTAACTAGTAATTAACTGACTGGCTAGTGCTTTTGAAGCCAGAATATTATTGACTTTACTTAGTAAACTACATCAAGTTAAGATGCAAACTTTCATTTTGAAATCTCTAAAACTGATTGGAAGACGTTTCCTTAAAAAAAAAGTAACTTGTTCTTAGAGAAATATTTCTTTCATTCAAATGCGAATTACTTTTGAAGGGCTTAAATGTAAAAAAGCAAATGTTTTTAACGGACTAAAGAACAATTTATCTCATACACTGAAGTTCCGTGCTAAAACGTAAGAAAAGGAAGAATGGTGCTTTTTAAAAGTCATTTAAATATGAAAAACTGCATAATTTGCTCTATTATCAAAGTACTTGCGATTAATTAAATTTTGTGTTTAACTTTACATACGAATTGTGTCTTTGCGTGATGAAAAGTTTGCCATTATTTTCAAGCTCGGAAATATGTAAAGAGTATGAAAATAAAAAGTAGTTCTGTTTGCACGAAAATAAAGGAAAAAGTTCATAAATTGATTAAAAGTGCGGTTTTTTACATTAAATAACTATGAATGGGTACGTAGTCACGAATAATTCCAAAGTTTGCATTTGTAATAACGTCGGTTAATTTAATGAAAGGTTGCAAAGAAAAAAAAGAAGAAAGTCTGGGATGTATGAAGTTTTCCACGTACTTTTGGCTCAATGAAATAATGTTTTTCTCGGAGCATTTATAATATTTTTCTCCTTTTTCTGCTATTTTTTCATCGTAACTTAAGTAAAGATAATTTATTTTCCCCTTTCGTCTCTCCCAATTAACAGGCTTTTCAGTTGTACTTATTATTTTAAAATAACAGAATTCATTTCTTTCTAAAACAGTGATTCAATGTGAAGTTGCTTGTGAATGTACTACTCATTTAAAAAAACAAAGTTGCTCATTGAACCACGAGAACTCACGCTATGGAATTTTTTCGTCTTTAGTCGGAAATCGTGATCGGATAAGGTCGTCCGCGAAGAACACACCCCTAAAAAGAAAAGGAGGGATGTTTCCCTATTCTCCCGCCACTCCAAAACGACACGAACTTCTGTAGAATGTCCACCCTCCAATACGCCGTAAAAGTAAAGTTCCTAGCTTCGATCTAAGTGGAGTCCTTCTCCACCACCTCTTTTTACAAAAATGAATGTGGGATTCTTTCTGATCCTAGTTGAAGCATAAAAATAAAATATACAATTTAAAAAAAAAAAATACTTAAAGAGAGAGAGAGAAATACTACACTAAAATTAAACTTAAAGTATAGAAAAAGGAGAAATTTTATAAAACTAAGTAAATAGTATAATTATCATTAACAATATTACAGTGAATTTAAGAATCAAAATCTATTTTTGTAAGTGAATCAGAATAACAAAGAACAAATAGTTTTATTAATCACATTACTTAAATAAACATTAAGTCAAAAAAGGAAATTAAAACAATTAAAAAAATTTAAAATAACAAACTTAAGTATACAGGTATTAAGAAAAAGTTACATTAAGTAATTTAAATATAAAAAAAATAATATAATTAAGAAGACTTACCTCTTGCAGCAGCACCGAATATACTTGTGCAAAACTGTCATACAATGACAAAATAGCTAGTATAATTTAGAGGTTATATGATATAAATCATCTGATTAAATCCCTTTTCAAATGTTTTGACCTAGTTTCCTCTCTTCCCAATCAACTACCTGTATTATTATCCCTTTGTTTAAATTAATTCATGGATAGAATTTAATATTGTTAAATTACAACTAAAACTCACAAAGCCAGATCGGGTCTTCTGAGCAAATTACTTATGATTTTAAGTGGGAATTTTAAAGTAGAATTTCAAAAGACAAATCAAAACCTTTAGTTGATTTTTTTAAAATCAAAAATCCATTTAGTTATGTCAAATGATCCAAATGGAAGCGCGAGGAAGTATGGAACAATGCTTGATGGATTTTTGTTATAGAAATTTAAATAAAGTTTTGAGTCTTAAGTATTTAGAACCTATTTCAGCTACCATAAACCTATTGTTTCCTTCTTAGAATACAATTAATTCTCAAATGTGATTGTATATTTCGCACAAAAATATTACTTTAGGAGTAGCGACACATAAATAAAAAATATTATAGGACAATACTAATAGCCCCTTGTTTTTTATTCACCTAAATAATCCCTGAAATAACATTACAGACTTGAAGTTATCACTACTATCGTGTGGTCATAAACACACACATATTTTAAAGTTGTATTTCCATTACACTCTTTAATTTTGGACTTTCTGCGTTTTAGTGAATTTGCAATTCCTTTAAATTCAGTATTTACCTGATTTTTTTTAATTTCTTGCATTTATAAGTAATTTGAACGCAATAGCAAATAAGCACATGGTATGTAATGAAACACTTAGACACAGCGATTTTAGTATAATTGACTCATTTCCGGCGTGAAATCAATGCCACTGCATTGAAGGTCAAAAAATTGTGCGATAGTACTTTGGAAAGTTTGTTTCACTAATATTATCTACTTATATAACTATCTTTTGTTGAACGACTGCGATTTATAATGATAAATTGCCTCTGTGGCGAAATGACACCAGCAGTCGTTCTAGGTATATTTAGTTGTAAAATCTCTCCTAATTAACCTAGAACCAAAACACTTTGTCTGTGTAATCACTATGGAAAATTATTAAAAGTCCCGAAAAAGTTTCAAAATCCCTGCAAAATTTCGGAAAGAAGAACAGGCTCCGGTGTCCAACCAACACCGACGGGACGTTCTAGGGCTAAAGCGAATTAAAGCTTTTAAGCTGATGTTTTACCACAATATTTATCAGGTGGTCTCGGTAGTTAAGTGGATAATGTCAAGAACTTGTGGTCGGCGTGCCGTGGGTTCAAGTCTCGGTTCCAATAAAATGATACCGCTTATAGTGAACTGCTATCAGCTAAATCTACCCAGCTCAATGTCTTCCCTTTGGCGTGTTGTGTTAGTCTGGAGAGAGGCCCCAGCTCAGGTATCACCCTCATTAATTGACCGATGCTTATATTTACGAGATCTCTCGTGTTGCTGTATGGTGTCATGTTAGTATAACTGTCCCTCACTCTTTAATTATTAACTCTACGTCATAACTTTTAACCAAACTATACACCACTGTTAATGTGAAGAACCCCAAAATTTATGGCTCTTTATTTATTTTTCTAAAAATGTATTTTTGTTATCTTACTAACAAACCCAAAAATTTTTAATTGTATTTCAAACCACCAAAATTATAAGAAAATCGAACAAACCAACAGTAATGCTGCCAAACCAGAAATAATAACTTATATTCATTCGAAGGGCGATATAGTGAGCTGCTTCATGTCCCTGAAACATCTATATCACCGATAAAATAAAAACTGTCTATTCTGTGTTTCGAATAAGTTTTTTCTGTTCTAAATATTGAAGAAATAAATTGCCAGATTATTTTCATTTCCATGTCATTTAAGCAACCATTCACTTTATCATGCATTCAAAATCCTTTATGTCGACTTTCCTTTTAATGTACCACTTTAACTGTTAAATTTCTCGTACCAACTCGTTTGATTTCTTCGAACTCATTTATACACTTGTCAAAGTTACTAACAAATTCTTTATTTTGTAAGGTATCCAGATTGTTTGGTTTTATACTGTTATGGAGAAAGAAATGAGCTCGTGTTTGAACATTATTTAAAATCCATTTTGTTACAGTAATATCCATGTATAAGAATACAGGATATAAATATTTATTATGTAATTATTTTTTATTTAATGCAAATCAGGAATTATATTCAAACAATAAAAGTATTAAATATAGTTTAGAATATAGTTAAAACTTATTAAATTCCTTTAATCGTCCATTTGTAATATGTTTAATGACAATTTAGTTTAATTAGCATTTGATTATTAATAATTTTACTTAATCATAGATACCACTAACATTAACCCTGTTCTAATAATTATCTAATTTTTGAAATTAAATTTACAATTTTGCATTTTTTTATCTTAAAATTTACTTATCGTTTTTATAATCTTTGCGTATATTACATAGCTTATTGCATTAAAAGATATATTTATTAGGAGTTATTTATATGTATGCGGTACGGTTATTTCTTTTGTTGTAGACTACTTTTTGATAATCTGAATTTCATGAAGTTTTCAGTCGAATATATTAGCCAGAAAATAATATTTATCTTCAAGCGGTGACTGTTTATCTTAAATAATTTATTTCTCCACTCAATATTGTAAACAACGAATTAGTACCACGTACAAGATTGTGTGTCTAGAAAGAAAATTATCTTCTTTCTTTATATTTTTCTCCAGATACTTAGATAAGGTCGGGAGCTTTAATTATTTATGCAAAACCTCTTCGAACATAAACAAACTTATTAATTTTAATGAACTTCCAACCAATTTTTTCCCCCTTCAATAAGAGAAAAAAATGTTCCAGAAAAATTAGAATGTCTTTCTTCCCCGAAGGTTTCTTTTTGATTGGTTGATGGGGAAAAAAGCTCAAGATTTCAATATAATGAAAAAGGACTAATTGTTATGTAAAAATGTGAGACTCCGTTTTGCCGAAAGGAGAATTTCGAGATAAAAATGAATTTTTAAGTAGATTTTGCGTTAATCTCTTAAATGTTTTCAAGTCTATTTTATTTTTTTCATTTAAAGGTAATGGTCGTTTTTTTTTTTTGTATATAATGAAATTTCATCAATCAATATCAATAAGTTCAAGATTCCGCTTAAAAAGAAAGTTATTTGTCTTTCTTTTAATACAGTGCTTCTCAAGCTTCCAACACTTTCAACCCAATATTCAATCAGAATTTCCATCGCACACCCTTTCCATACAATAACAATATTTTGAATTGAATAAAGCTATACATTTGAGATAAAACTACAATACGATTTTAACCTCTTAAGTGTCACTAGCGTATATATACGTTTCGCTCAGCCAAAACGTTAAATGTCCCGTACCTATATATACGTTGTTCTGAAGTATGATCTTTTCTGTGCACAGCTAGCCATAAAATTATTTCGAAGACTTTGGAATGCAATAAAAGGACTTTGACAGAGTTTGCGAAGGATTTACTTATTTCAGAGGATTTGCTTGTTTATTCTTTTTCTTTCCACCCTCTTCCAAAACATCACATACACCACAAAGCACGTCTATATGGAAAACAGTGTTATTGGGGAGCGAATTGTGTAACTTTTAATCAATAGCTAAAGGATTAATTATAAACAGTACAAATTATTAAGATAATTGTTAACTTTTGCATATAATTTTATACATCACAAGCCCGAGGGTTCACTGGTAATTATTAAGGTTGTTCTTAACTTAATATTGTTAAATTAATTATAAAATACATAATGCAGTACTGATACATTTAAAAGCGTATTATATCAGTGTAAATATGCATTTTATTTTTTATTATGTCAGAATGTTTTTTTTTTTTGTTTACTTTCAGTAAATTAATAATTTTTTTTTAAAATAATCTTTTGTTTTCGATTTTTCAACGTGCTTTCGCCCTCCTTGTAGAGATATTACCCCACCCCCCTACGGAGGCACGCCCTACAGTTTGAGAAACACTGTTTTAATGAACTAATAATTTGTCTTTGAATATTTCTTAACACTTAAACTATATCGTATTTACTCGAATCTAAGCCGCCATCGATTCTAAGCCATAAACTAAGTTCTCAACATGTTTTTATGAAAAAAATGTTTTCATCGATTTTAAGCCGCACACCCATTTTTCTACGTGTTTTTGCGAAAAAAAATTTTGAAAAAAATTGTGTAAAAGGGGCTTATCGATATCCGATTCGTCATTTTTTGAAAACATTTTAAATGAGAAATAAGAAGTTAATAATTTATTCATTTTAACAGTATGAACATTTTTCAAATACATTCATAAAACCTATATAATAACCCTCAGTATCTTATGCATGGAAAAAGATTCGGCAATCCCACAGTCACAGCTGACATCGGAAGTGTTGCCGGCGTAGCCATTTTCCTACACGGTGTCGTTGTCTGTGCCATCCTATGCATTTGTTATGCAACTTTTTTGTAAGGAATGTTTTATAGAAGTAGCCGGCGGGGGACGTGGTTGGTTTGGTGCTGACCTTCTGCACCCAAGTTTGCGAGTTCGACCCCGGCCCAAGTCGGTGGATTTTTATGATGCAGAAAATCGTCAGGGGTCATGTCGTATGATTATATGGTATGTAAGAGATACCTAGACTGTCTGTTGGCCTTGGGTCTTCTCGGCAAAGTTAAACCCGAGTACAGGTTTGCATTGTCAAAATTCAGGTGCATACCTCTAGGGAGGAAACTAGACGTCACAATTATCTGCGGTGATTGGTATCCATCTATATGGTGCCGCACTTAAAAGAGATACCAACTTCCGGGGAATGCACTAGGTCTACAATAGTAAAACTCCTATCCGCAGCCTATTAGAAATAATAACAATAATAATAAAAATCTTTATAGAATAATGCAAAAAAAATTATTAAAGACTATTGAACATTTACAAGCAACATTTATATAATTTCTTGGTGCCATCGAAGCATATTTGTTCCATCCATGTCAAATTTTCAGTGGTTGCTGCTCAGTTTCTTTTAATTATTGCTTCACAGTGAACTCGTCTTGATGCTATTGACGATATTTTTGATATTTAGGTGATTAAA
The DNA here is from genome assembly GCA_019973955.1 of Trichonephila inaurata madagascariensis. Taxonomy (NCBI): domain Eukaryota; kingdom Metazoa; phylum Arthropoda; class Arachnida; order Araneae; family Nephilidae; genus Trichonephila; species Trichonephila inaurata. The sequence continues at coordinate 118,202 of BMAV01013593.1, read as the reverse complement.
AAAAAAGACTATACTAAAAAAAGATTTCTTGGATACGAGCAGGCAACAATGTGTAAGATAAACTGATTACTTGAGATAAGCAGCGGACTGAGATTAGTCATCGATGCAAGTTGCCAGAATCGATGGTTACATTTTTCCTTTTGAAAGAGGTGAAAACTGATTTTTCCTCATCCAACAAATGTTTTGCCTTCGATTCTAAGCCTCACCCGATTTTCAATTGCATTAATTCTGGGAAAATAGTGTGGCTAAGTATTTTATACGGTAGCTTTAATACAAATTGAAGTGTTAAAAATGATATTTATATTTTATGCACCTTATATAATATTAATTATTAGAAAGATTGATATTTAAATCATAAATAATATAAATGATGCATTTGAAAATATAAAAAATATATATATTTTACAATTATTTTACCTTAAGAGTTTTTTAGAAAGCTAATCTTCAGAGAAGTAGAACATTTTTAACTATATTGCGTTTATTGTTACTCTCATACATTTTCTATATCAGAAAAATTTAATTTAATTTAAAGAAAATGTCTATCAAAATATATTTTCACATAAAATGTTAATTGTAACATACAAATTTGATTCAAAAAATAGAATAAATTCTGATAGATAAGAATAATTGTGATAGAAAAAGCTCAAGTTTTGTCATGAAAATGGATAGGTTTGAATCATATTAAAACATTAATTTCTAGCAAATTGCAATATTTCTAAAATTATTTTTTAATTAATTATATTTTGTTTTGTATTATTCTCCTATTAGTGTCTTTCACTCTATAAACCTTAATCTTTGTCACAATTTTCATTCGCTAAAATATTTATATCTTAGAAATATAACAAATACTTCAAGAAATAGGTTTAAATTTGCTTATTTCTTTCTCTTACGAGATTTCATCCATTAATATATAAATGCATAGAAAAGAAAGAGCTTTTATACTTTAACACTAGTGAACAAATTTTTTTTACACATGTATTTTTTTAACAGTTAAATGCTGTATTTATTTTTATTTGATTTACAGATCTAAACATTAAGGTATCCGACTACGTTCGGAGCCGTGATTTTGCAAAAGAGTGTAAATGGATACTATTCATGATATTTAGTGTCACTTAGATTAGAAAATGTATATAAAAATGTTTTAAGAATAGTATTACAATAAAAAATTATTTAAGTACAATATTTTGACAAAAAATGAACATAGAATGACCCATTTTCAAAATATTCTCCTTTTGCGAAAAATGCTTCTATTATAACAATATTTTGCCTGTCTAAGCACAGACCTCTGTACAGAGGTTCAACTAGAATTTTTGAAATATATAACTTAAAAGTGGGTTTATCCATGCTTTACGGCAACAGAGGAGAGAAATTTTAAGGAAAAGTGCCGATAATTATTTCCACTGGTTGTAACTCTGAAAATAATGTGAATTTTTCAAAAATCATAGTTGAGCCTCTGTACAGAGGTCTGAGCTATATACAGGCAAAATATTATCATAATAGAAGCATTTTTAACAAAAGGAGAGCATTTTGAATAAAGGTTATTCTAAGTTAATTTTTTGCCGAAATGTTGTATTTAAATATTTTCTTTTTGTCAAAATGTCCTTAAAACTATTTTATACATGTAGTCTAATCTAAGTGACACTAAATATCATGAAAATTATCCATTTAGGCGATTTTTTAAAATCACGGTTCCGAACGTAGTCGTATACCTTAAGCACATTGTCATTTTGATAGATTTGTTAACATTTTGGGAGACAGGTAATTTTGAGAATTAACTGAGATATATGGCAGAGATTAACAGATAAATGCTGGATTTACTTTCTTTTTTGATTTACAAATCTAAAAATTTAGTCATTAATACATTTCCGTTCCGAAAGATTTGTTACCCTTCAGGAGATGGTTAATTTTGAGAAACAACTACTCTACAAATCTGACATTTGACTATACAGCTCAACTAATCTCCATAAATGGTTTATTATACTAGCGTGCCGTTCACCTGTTGATACATTGGAGGCACTTGTGGGTAAAAGAGTTAAAAGAAAAAGGGACTTTTTAATATCACTTTGACTGTGAAAAAAAGCGATTTTCATCATATGATAGACATTTATGGGCTTTGACTAACCAAGGGATTTTCAGATAGCAGTTAAGAGGAAAAATACCTCTTTGGCTGATTTTCTTTGCCTTCGCATGCCCATCCTGTGAAGATTAAAGTATCTGAAATATTTATTGTTATTTTATTACTGTTTTTGTACTTTTTAATAGAGCTAAGTACTCGTTAAACTTTTACTAGAAACATTCTTTGCATTTTCAGCATTAACCCTATAACAATATAAATGAGTGATCTAAAGTTATGCTTTTTGGCCATCAACAACACTAGAGACTGATGGATTTATTGGATTAAAGATTTGGTAACGCCCACAATTCTAACAGTATGTATTCATAATTGATTATTTGCATTTTTAACTTTTACTTAGGCTAATATTTAGAACAGATAATTAAATATGCATTTAAATATAGAAGATTATATTTGTTGCTATTTATAAAAAAATTGCAAGTAGCATTTATCTATATTTCTTGAAAAAGTTTATTTATAGCATATAATCGGACTTACTATTAAGAATTATTTTTGTTTCCTTTAAAACAAGCGAAATATATCTAAATATACCTCTGGAAGATTATTTTTCCATTCCTGATGTTAGCTCTCTCCCTGTATATATATATAATATGATTTATGAATTTATGATAAAAGAGAAGAATTTAATTTCAATATTATAAAAATTCCTCTCATTGGGAGAGTAATGTACGTATTTCTATATTCAGAAATATTTTTATTAATTATATACAAAGCAATTAATTTCTAGTTTCAAATAATTCAGAAATAATAAATAACTATAAACATTTTACTAAATATTGCTTTAATCGGAAATACCCAATTAATTTTATTAATAGTTATTTGAATAAAGCAATTCTAAATAGTAAGGATTAAAATTCCTTAGAATAATAATAGTTTTTTACTTTATCATTTTTCGTAGTTATAGTTACCTCCTTATTCTAATATTAGGTCAAATTAATTATGATTATTTTATTCATATATAACTAGTGTCACTACGGAAAAGGTAGTTTGTAAACTCTCTTTTTAATTTTAATTTTTATTCTTTTAATAGTTTGGTTAAGTGCTACATTTCAGCCATTCACATGCTTTAGAATCTGCATTTGGGTCCAGAATCTGGCAATAACTTATTTATTGCACTCAGATTTAGCGCGGGCTCTGCAATTTTAAGTGCAATATATATATTTTATGCAATATATTTTAATACAGTTTTTTCAAATATAAATTCTTTAAAAAAATTCTTAAAATTAATTTTTTAAATTAAATTAAGTACCAGTTTTTCTGCCAAACTAGCCAAACCGGGTATGCATTGTTACAACAATGCAGACAAATGCTCTTTTCTCTATTCCTACTATTAATTCACTCTCTTCTAATATATATACCTTGTTCAAATTTCCCGTCGTTAATAAAATACTTTCTATTCATCCATTAAAAGTATCAATAGACTTATTTTTTTATATCACTTGTTAAGTTATATATCTATTGTAATACTTTTATATACATTGTATATACAAGTATATTGTTTACATATATTGTGTACTAATTGTATATACAAGCAAGCCATCAAAATAATGTAACTTTTTATCCATCAAAATTTATAATGATGCATTATAATACTGTACCTGTACCCTTTTTCAATTAATACTAGAAAGAAACATCATGCCATCTCAAAGAAATCCGTATATAAGAACCTACTTAAATATGTCACAATATTTAAGAATGTATGAAGTTTATCGAATTACGCGAAAGGTTATCAATACATATTCCTTTGAGAATACAGCCAGCAGATTTAATAAATAATGCAAGGTTAAAACAGTTTCATGGTAAAGGCAAAGAAATCGGATTTCTAGAAAGGTATTTATTCACTCTCATTCTGGGTAATTTCAATAAGCTTTCTTAAAACAAAATTTTTTTGTCAGAAAGCCAGAATTCCGAATTTTTAAATGCTTAAGCAATATCAGTTTTAAACAATTAACAGAAGTTAAAAATATAATTATTATATATTACGTATCTTTAATGGATATATCATGTAAGTTGAATTTGAATTTGTTTCAAACCAGTATTATAAAAATTGAGAGATTTGTAGAGTTCTATTTTTCTTTGTGATGTATACGTAAATATAATTTTATGAAATATGAATAAAGGGACGTTTTGAAGCTATGTTTCTAGATTGTACATAGAAACTTTTCGGAGAAAAGAAGTAATTGTGTTCTTATTGATGTGTGCATTTTCAGAATTTTAAATTCTAAAGAAAATTAAAATATTCCAGTTTTAATTTTGCATGATAGTTATGACTCTTTATTTATCTCCTACTCATCTAGTAGCTCTTGATGAGTAATACTCAGTGATTATACAATTAAAGTTAAAGTTTCAGAGAAGGCTTTAAAAAATAAGCACTGATCAGAATGACGTCAAATTTGAACAAAATATTATTGACGAAGGCGGAAAGAGTACGTGCGCATCCCGCGATGATTTCCACGGGCCACGTAGATGTAGCAAAATTTGCGCAACCCGTGATTTCCACGGGTATGCACTTTCCCGACTATTTAGCTGTGTAACCCTTGCTGCTCTTGTTTATATTTTCATTTGTTTTTATGTTCATGTTTTTGATGATCTAATTTTATTTTTGAAAATAAAAACTCTTTTACAAAACTTTTTTGTGTATTTTAACTTTAAAATGTAGATTTAATATGTAGATTTGAAATAATTAATGAAACAATGAGCAATTTTTGAGCGTACTTTGATAATATAACTACGTAGCGAGAGGGTTAAGAAAAAAGTGATTCAGAATTTCATCAACAGATGGCACTGTAAGCGTTATAATTTATAAAGGTTTGATTAGAAATGACAGGGGATCGTAAGACAATAGCTAAGATGTAAATTACACGTTAAACCAAGTGTTATTTTCAGTGTGCATAACTGTTCAGTTTTTTACTGTGTGTTAGTTACGTAGAATTACCCATCACGACAAGGTCATATCACATCGGATGAGAGAAATCAGTTTTTAACTTTCCAGATACCCTAAATGGCATACAAAGACTCTATCAAATCAGTTTTTAACTGTTCTGAGGCCAAAAAACAGCAAAAAAAAAAAAAAATTAAAGTGTCCATCAAATAGATTTTTAAATTTTGTGAGACTGGGTGAAATCATGTTTAATATGCTATCCACCATTGTCTGCACCAAGTTAATTTGAGAAACAGCATGTCTCACATTTGATTAAAGTGTCTCTGCGGTCACACGTTCAAAATGTGTTGAGCAAAGCGTGGTTCCAATTGAGCTAAGTATGCAATCGGAGCACTGAACTCTAAATCTTTCTGATAATTATATATAAAGAAGTCACATGGATGAAAATCAGGTGATAGGAGGGGCACGGCTGTAGAGAAATGGTGGCAGATATATAACTATAGTACTTTCAAAATGCTCCTTCAGCAGCTGCCTCACTGGATTTGCGATGTGTGGAGGAGCACCATTTTACATAAAAATAATCCCATCCACAAAATCACGCTGACCAAGATCTGGAATGACATGGTTGCGCAAAAAGCCCTCATAGCGCTGACGAGTGACGGTAACGGTAACAGAACCCAAAGCATTCGTTTCTTCGAAAAAGGTTGGCCCTATGATAAATGATGCTGCAAACCCGCACCACACATTGACCTTTGCTGGATGAAGGTTAATGGTTGAGTTGCGAATGGATTCTCTGATGCCCCTATTCGGCATTTTTGTGTATTGATATATCATGTCAGATAGAAATAGGCTTCGTCTGACCACAACACTTTCTACTGACATTCATTGTCCACTATCATGCGAGCCAGAAATTCTAAGGTAAAAGTCTCTCTTGCTAGCAGTTCCAAAGGAAAACAAATCCTGCACATGGCTAATTTTGTCTGGATATCAGTGCAGAATGTTGGTAGAATTTTATGCACCGTGATCCCAGGCCAGTCCAGTGTTCGGACAGTTCCTTGAGCTCTTCCCGGTGGCAAACTAGCACTCGACACCTCCTGCACTGCTGAGGCCACTTACTCTTTTCCTCCTTCTACCAGACTGCACATGAAAAGAACCTGTCTCTTGAGTTTTTGAACCATTTTCTCGGGACCCTGGGCAGTCATCGGACCAACGCCTTTTTTCATACCCATTAGTGCCCTGAAATTCTGCAGAACTATTGGTGCACAGTCAGTATTCTTGTAAAGAAGCCTTACAAGCAGAGCATGGTCCTTCAATGAGATAGTCAAGGCAGAATTATCAGACGTGAAATGAGGAAAAGTCGTGTACCCGGCATATTTATAACAATTGAAATGAGTCGGGCGCATGACAGGTATTTTCTTTTACATATTCTGCCGCTTACAGCTGCTCCATTCAATGATAAACTTTGGAACTATTTTTTTTCTTATGCCATACAGTTTCATTTCGTTCAAATATTCCGTTCCGTAATATTCTGTTCGAATTTGATGTCATTCTGATCAGTGGTTCTTTTTTTATAGGGCTTTGAAACATTAATCGTAATCACCTGGTATATTATTATCCTAAGATCACTCTGAAAGATGTACAATTAAAATTAATTTGTTTTCACTATTCACTATATGTCCACTAAAGTTCCTTGCCACCCTCTTAACTTTAGAACAGCTGCTGTTATACTCATAAAAGTAGTGTCTAGGTAAGTAGGCACCACTTTTAGTAAAGTACCTATGCTACTGAATAAAACCACTTACGTCACCATTTGGTCGAAAACAGTGTAGTTAGCATTCCTATTTCAAAAAATGGAACAATATAGAGCAAAATAGTCAACTGCCATGTCTTATGGTATCATATCGATTTAGTGAGAAAAGACACTTCGTAGACAATAATGTAAAGAATAAAATGATTAAATCACGCATTTGTTTTCAAAATCCCCTACACTGTAGAGTGAAAAAAATCTTAGAAATAAAAAAAAAAGCAATTAGTTATGACAATATACCTTTTTTTCAGGTTCTAACTTCTCACTGTCATTCTTCAATGCACATTTCGATCCTCGTTTGTATATTACTTTTGATCAAGCGCTTGTAAAGCGTCCTATAAGGTCGTGCAATGTTGTGGATGGGTTGCAAACATCTGTTACTTCAGATTTTCTGGCAGGAAAAAGTACAGAGGTGTTAGATCAGGTGAACGTAAAGACCAATCTTTGATACCACCATACCCAACTATTTACACATGTTGGTACGCTTGCTTACACGACATCTCCACTGAAGAAGTACATCGTCAAGGAATTCGTTAGACAAACAATTGGGTATGATGGTGTTGAAGATTGGCCTCCACGTTTGCCTGATCTAACTCCACTGAATTTTTTCTTGGGATGGGACTTTAAGTAGCAGATGTATGCATCCCACCCACAAATATTGCAGGACCTTAAAGGACGATTTACAAGCTCTTGATCCAACGTGACATTCAAACGAGGATCGAAATTTGCATTGAAGATGATAGTAAGAAGTTAGATCCTAAAATAAAGCTATATTGTTGTAACTAGTTTTTTTTCTTTCTCAGATTGTTTTTCCTACATCACAGTGTAGGAAATCCCGAAAAAATGCGTCGTGGAACTTTTCTATTATATGCATTATTGTCCACAAGGTTTCTTTTGGCAATAAATCAATGATACTCTAAAACTATTGTAGTTCACATTTTCCCCTTTTTCCATTCTATTTTCGAGATAGGAATGCAAGTTCTACACTGTTTTTCACCAGGTGGAGCCTTAGGGGGTTTTATTCAGTAGCTCAGAGCTCCTTTACTATACCTAAAAACGATTTTGTGAATCTAGCAGCAGTAATTCCTAAGTTAAGAGGGTACAATTGAATTTATTGGGTGAAATATACACAGACGACCATTATAATGATTGCTCGGGAAAATACAAATGTATATGTATAACATTTAAGAATAAAACAAGTGAATTCCTTAATACTTTTCCAATGCCTACAAATGCATGCCTAATGAAAAACATAACGCATCCCTCATGTAGGAATTTTAGAAAACAAGCAGATCTAAAATATTTCAATACTTTTTTCGTCACATTCATCTAGTGAACCAATTCAATGAATGAGTTAATCTTGCTTGTATAGTTTCAGTTAAAATTTGCGATATTTGGGGAACTTTTTAAAGTGATTTATATACACTATTTAACTCTAGACAAAAATACAATATACATAAATATTTCAAGAAAATAAATAAATAAGCTATCATTCAACTGTAATATGACTTAAAATAAAAAATCTTTTCTTGTTCCAAATTTCCTTAATCAAAGGTTAACTTTGATTTAAGCATAATATTTGCATTTGAAATTCGTTATTTAAAAGACTACGGGAAATACAAATTCACATCATTTCTAGAAGCTACTAAATTAGTAATCATGTTTTCAGAATTAAGTTGATTTATGGATACGAAGCATATTTTCTGTGTTTAATTTAGATGTTGCTGATTAAACCGGAAATTTTGAATCGTGTTGTGCCAATTTAAGATAGAATCGTAAAGAATCTGACTGATTTGTTTGTGATATTATTTAATTATTATGAAGTATTTGTGATATTAAAGGGAGGTCCAAGTTTTTGTAACATTGCTTTTTTTTAAATTTGCCTATTACTTTTTGTAATGGGCAAATGGTAATATATATACATAGCCTGTTACTACTATATTTTAACAATTTCAAAATTAATGTATTTTTATATTCTCTTACTTTTTATTTGTACATTATTGTGTGCTCCTAAATTTAAAATATAATGTAGTACAGTATTAAATCTGATTTATAGTTGATTTTTTTAAATGTTGGTTTATGATCATTAAAGATAAATTTTTGACTAAACTCTTACCGAGTATACAACGTTTCGATTCATGCCAAGAACCTAAATATTTCGAATAACATTCCCCAGATTTACTAATTTCTGTTGTAATCATATTCCCCATACTAAATTGATATATTTTTTAACATAATAATAACTTACGATATTGTTTTTGTGAATTTAATTCTATGATTCTATTACTTTTTTGAAAATATTTCATATCTGATTGATCTTTGGTATTAAATTACATGGAACTATATTTTTTTTGATATCGCAATCTCGCTTTCTTAAAATTTATTCCTTAGTAAAATCATTTCTACAATGTATATTAGAAACTAAAAATAAAAAATATATATATATATGAATTTCATACTTTAGATACTTATTCCTTCTAATGATCTGATCAGGAATGATAATTTACATGTTTTAATTCACAGATAAAACTTACTTTTTACAACTATTATACACAAAAATAAATAGGATTAATAATAACGATTTATGAATTATAAACATATAAATTCTAATAAATTACTTTGTTAAAGCTGTTAATTAGGCTTTATTATGACTGTTTTAAGTGTTTAAATAATTGTATTACACTGAAAAATTTCCTCCTTGGTCATGAGTTAAGATGCAAAAAAGGTAGTTAAATATATTTCAAAGGGATTTAAATACATCATTATGAAATATAAACTTTTCTGTGTATGTAAAAAAATATATAAGAGAACAAATATGCTCATAAATATAATTTTTGTAAAAGTATATTTTATTAATGTATAAAAAAGATTATTATTAAAAGTATTATATTATATTCTTGCTCCTTCTTTTGGCTTTTCCATGATCAAATTCTTAAAATTTCTTTTTCTTCAAATCCTTTGGAAGAAAAATATTAGGTTGCAAATATATTATTATGTCCAGTATGTAAATTTTAGAATTTGTGCTGTTATGATAAATTACATTGGGAAACTAGGAAATATATTACATAATCAAAACTGTATCAAAAATTTTCTTCTAGGCTTGTTCCAAAACAATATTTAAATAACATCATTTTACAATATGGCAAATAATATTTTAATTACCAATATACTGGCAAGAGTATTATTTATTCTTACAGTATGGGTGGTCCAAAATTTTACACCGATGAGAATAGATCTAAAATGATGCACTTGGTTCAAACACCTACCAAGGAATTCTTTCATCTCCTGACGACATGTGATGAGACAAAAACCATAAATGTCAATCTTGAATAAGCTTTTTTCCCCCTTACAACCAAGAGAGGTATGTCATTTCCTTTTTCTCCCTTACTTTCTGAACCACACGTTATTTTGTTTTCTTTATCCAACGAGACATGGAAATGTCAATCATTGTCAAATAAAGAGAAAGACAAAATCGTTGAAAATCCTTTTCTGAAGAGAAATTTTGTTCCAAACAATTCGTCTTCTGAAGGGCTAAGCCTTTACTACATAAATACAACAGAAAGGACGTTTTAAGCTGTTAAGCAACAGTAATGACACATAAATGCTCAAATAGATATTGTGCAAGCATTTTGAAATTCTGTCTCACACAGCATGTTACAATAGGTACAAATATATAGCCTCTCAAATTTTCATGATATTTATTTTATTCAATCAGTTGAAGCAATCTATAATTATAGTAATCATTCATCAAATATCACACGAAAGACAGCATTCTATTAAATGATAAATGAGGCTTTAGAAATCTGAGAATTGCATGCAGCTGTATTTTTACAACTATATGTAGATAATTATTTATTTTAAACATATAGGTATTACAATTATGATCATTTTGGAATTTTGTAACTAACTGAAATATATTTTTATACATACAGAAAAAAGAGAAATTGCTTATACAAATAACAATTAAAGATGAATTGTTTCTTAAAAGTAAACTGATCTTTTATTTTCAGAAAAATCAAAATATTTCTTAAAATCGATAGACTTTAGTATTTATTTATTTTTTAAATTAAAAAAATGATTGAATGGTATACGCATATATTTGAAATATTATATAGTTGTTTTAAAGTTCTCTAATAACATTTATTCCTTAAAATGTTTTCTCCCAAGTTTTATTTTGGGATTCTTTACAGAGATTAACAAATTTAAAATAAATTGGCTGAAATATGCAGAAATGTGTGTGTAAGCTAATAATTACCCGTTTTCTTGTATAAACAGCCCTTTTTCTACTTATATGTGGTATGTAATGGTATCATACATTTTGAAAACGAATAAATATATATTAACAAACAATTTTTATAATTTTAGTTTATGTTTTTATAGTTTTTAAAATAAAGTATTCTAACTTGTTTGTAGTTTTTATCCGCAGTACATTTTGTACATTTTATCTTATTAAAAATTTTAAAAAATGCTTCCTATATTATTAATAATAACTCTATTGATAATCATTTTCTATTATCAATTAATTAAATATAACTAATTTTTCTCATTTCGTAGCAATTTCAGGGCTTGGAACAACTAAAAATTGTTTTTAATGAATTTCAATCACTAAAAACAAGGAGTAGCGTATCATCTCCATTAAAGCTATTTACATTTGTCTTTAACCCTTAATAAAATTAGAATATACAAATATCAAGTCATTCTGCCAATTTATACAAAATAACTATATAGCCATAAATACATACATTTCAAACAGTAATAAATTTCATAAGAAATTTTTTAACTTGATTTGATCGAAAACAAATTTATCAAGAAGCAAGCTTTAATAGTTAAAGGAAAAAATTCACTTAGGTTTCACAGCAAACGACACCAACCGATTCAGATACTCAACAGTTGTCAATTGAGCTGGCTTTCATCTATCATAGAACTAAAAAATCGTTTCTTTTGTTGAAATTCGTCTAGTTTTTCCATAGACTGTTGTGTTTCAGATGCAAATAAGTTCATGTTTGCGGTGCACATCAAATAATTAAGGAAATACATTCTCTCTCGAAATGTATGCTATAGTTCCCAGACTACATATCATTATGCCAAGGATAATGTCATTCATCCTACCGAAAATCTAAACCTGGAATTTTAAAGAATATTTCGCGTTGAATAAAGATGATGAAACTATGTATGTGAAAATCTGAGATAGAGTAACTTCTTTTAGGAGAGAGATATAATGTTAATGTAAAATAACAATATTTTTTTAAAGACATCCTTTAGATAGTTTATACATTTACTATTTATTTTTTTTCTTAAGGGGATGGTGGATCATTAAAACGAATTTCTTACATTGTTATCTTAATTACCTGAAAATGGAATCAATACAGCAAATGATTAATATATTTCACAATTTAAATATATTTTTAAAAATTAATTTCCTAAACTATTTTTAAAAATATTTCTTGCACATTAGTTTTTAAGATATGTACACAATTTTCATTTTATATATAGATGAACGACAAAATATATATGATTGTGGATTTTTAATTCAGAATAAAATTTGAAAAAAAAAGAAATTTTCTATACTATATGTAAAATTTCACCAATTATCACACATACAAGATATTCAAAGCAATACAAAATATGATCCGTTAAACTTTTTAGAAAACTAATGCAGAAATTTGAAATTATATTACCTTTCATAAGTTGTGAAAATTTTAAAGAGATATGTTGTAACTTGAAACGCAGGGAGCATTTTACGCAACTAGGGATTATAATACCGGGATACCGAATACCGGTATTTTGAGCCATTTGTACAATTTAGTAATACCGGTATACACAAGTTTAAACACCGTTTTTTCGGTATTTACAAGAAAAATATATAACCCTTTAAGACCCGAATTATTTTTATCTTCAAATATTAAATTCTCCTGGTTATTAATACTATTTTGATCCCAATGACATTGGGAAATATAATGAAAAAATTTCCGCTCCTCCCCTGGAACGTAGACGGCACCCGCACGATCATGGGGGTTGGGCGTTATCTGTGAAACAAGTCACCTATGAAATTCCACGAGTTACACATTTTTAGCTCTAAGTTCATAGAAGGGGCATTTAATTGAGTAAAACAAAAAATAAAAAATAATTCAGTAATTATTCATCAAAATGACAAAATTACTTTACAGAATTATTCTATAAATTATAAGGAATATTATTAGCATAAAAAATTAAAATCGCAATTTTGGACAAAATATGACATGATGCGTGATTAGTTTGATACTTGAAGATGAAATGTAAAATATCAGTTAAGTGCTAGAGTGCTAGATAGGGAATGTAATTTTTAATCTAATTCAATTATATATATATATATATATATTTACATGTATATATAAGTAAATATATATGTCTAGGGAGAGAGTGAACTAATAATAGGAATTCAAGAATATAATGTTAGAACTACCAAATAAAATCATGCCCGAAACACTAAAAAAAGGAAACTAAAATGGAAAAAAAACTATTTCTCTTATATGTATATAGTCATATGGTTTTGAAACTATTTTCAATTAAATACAAATGGTTAACTTTACTGTTTTACTTTTTATACAGCTTAATATAGCTATCCTTATACATCTAGTTGGAAAGCTCCAGAAAGTTTTAAAGTTGTATACTTGTTAAAATACATGAAAAGTTTGCATTAAATTTAAGCAAAAAATTAAATAAATAAATAAATAGATTTATGCTGCGAAAACCCTGACAGTAAAGAATACAGGTATACTATTCAAATTTTATGCTAAAGTAACACTAACTCCAGCGATTAAATATTGAAATCGTCTTGTATTTTGTTTCAAAGAAAATATAGTTTCATTCCATATCGATCATTATTTTCTGGTATGGGTTATTTATTTTCAGATTTCTATATGTTCGCTTTTAACTTTAATTCTGGGCACATTTTTCTTTGTACATACTAATGGAATTCCTATTATTTGCATAATGATGAACCTGATTTGAGTTGCAGTAATTGCTTTTCCGATTACTTTGGTTCTAGTTGAAATAGAAAAACGTGGAACGAAATAAGCATATTTTGAGGAAAATAATTGGACTTGTTATTATATTCACTGAATTTTTTAACTACGGTTAAAACTTTGGGAAAGAGAAATAATTTTTTATTTTTTATTTTGTTACTTTCAAAAGAGTAACTCTCTGAAAAATATTTAAGTCACAAGGTTTGTTTCATTTGAATTATTTTATCTAATTATTGAAAAACAAGTACTGTTTAAAATTACGCAATTCTTAATAAAATTGTTTTGAATTTATTAAATACATTTTTATAAAATAATGTCACTCGAAATATACAAATAAATTAAACTGTGTATACATTTTTTAGTTTTTTGTGTGATAAAAAGTTCCTATTCTAAAATAGAAAAAAAACTTTTTTGGTTTTTATGAATGGTTTTATATGAAGTATGAATATTACGTTTAAATATGTAAATTTTATACAAGGATTTGTGTCAAATAAGCTGTTTTGCTTTATTTTTCCAGCATTAAATTAGGATATTTAATGCATTTTAAAGATTATTTGTAATCATTTGTAAATTATAGAGAAGATATTCATTTAACACTAGAACGTCTTGTGATTTCGATTTTCCTTAAACGTCCACAGGTGTCATTTAGACACCACGAAATAAAATATATAAAATAAATATTTTAACTAAATAATTGCAGGACTATTGTTCAATAGGGTTTAGTTTTAAGACTTTTTAATATTATTTCATGCAATTATCTTATTTTATGACCCTTTATATCATAAAGAAATGACGTTCACATTATGCTTCGTGAAGCTTGTTGGACCACTGCTCTGTCGAAACACGTGCGTTTCGAGTCGCAAATCTACCAAAAACATTAATATTTTGCGATATCTATTCTGTGCTATCCGTAGAGATATATATTTCAGGATTTACTGGAATATTATCGGTTATATCTACAATTTCTTCAGATTCTTCGCTGTCACTTTTACTTATGTCTTCCTAGGAATCTAAATTACAACAAGGCAGCTCACCACCAACCAATTCTTTCTTAGAAATCTCTCACTAGAAATGAGCAATTTCATCAGAGCTTAGACCTTTTCTACGAGGCATCACTTCAGGGTGTCTGCTCTGAACAATGTTCGAAAATCAAATGATTTTTTTTATGAGAAGATAGCCATAAAACTCTTAGACAACGAACGAAACACTTAGACAAAATAATTTTAGAAAAATGGATCTGTTTCCACTGTTAACCCAATAATATTGCATTCAAGATCAAATAAATGTGCGACTTTCTTTTGGGAATTTTGTTTTACTAATAGTAATGAGAGATGAGCAATAGCTATTTATGATGATAAATTTCCCTGGTGTCGAAAGGACATCAGTGATCGTTATAGCTGTATTTAGTTGTAAAATTTCACCTAATTGACCTAGAACCATAAAATTTTTACTGTGTTATTACCATGGAAAATAATTAAAAGTCACGAAAAATTTTGCAAAATCTCTGCAAAATGCGGAAAGGGAAACAAACTGAACAGGCTCCGGTGTCAAATTGACACGGATGGACGTACTAGTGTTAAATAAGGATATTTATATAAACGCATTATAATTACCCTTTCTGGGTGTTGTACATATTTATGCTTAGTTTTCAAGATTTTAAGATAAATATCCGAATCTTCTACCATATCGTGACAATTCCATTTATATATATATATATATATCACTTACATTTATATAAGCTTGAGAAATAAACATTTACCTTCCTAACTTCTAATCTATTCTTATTATTACATCAGAAATTACATGTGAATATAAGAAACAAAAATTTATTTTCTTAACTGTTTTTATATTTTAGTTAATAAGATCTTGTATAAAGTAACCGAGGAATATCCCTTTTAGACCGAATTTTTAAAAGTAATGGAATGACATTTAGCAAGTATCTAAATGACAGAAAAAATGCTTAAGGAATAGAGTAATGCATTTTCTTTTGTACGCAAGTGATTCAATAAAATGTTTTTCTTATTTGATTATAGTCACACAGATTGGTAATTAACAAATGTAGAACGAAATGACTAGTTTGAGTTAGATGTATATGGCAACTAATTTCAGAAATTGTTAGGGATTTAAACATTTTTTATCTATATTTTGCAGACTGTTCAGAGAATATATAACTCCAGAAACAAACATCCACAATGTACAATGCAGTACGTGACTGCGTAATGTTCGACTGTGCCCGAGTCTCTTCTACTTACTTTCTAGATTAACCATCTAACAGAAAAGCAAAAATGCTTCAACTAAAAGCAACAATCTATTTGGAACTTAAGTCAAATGTATTCATAATAACAATACATCAAAATTTGACTCTGATGGGATAATAAAACAAAATTTGGCTCTGATGGGATAATGCAGCAAATGACAGGCTAAAGTGGCTTTACTATCACGCTATCAGCTAAAGTCTCTCTTCTGGAACAGCAGTTGGACTCAAAATGACGGGTAAAAAAAAGGTTGCTGGTCAAATGAATTATGATTTTAGTTGATAAATCCCGAAGGTAGATTTCCAGAGTGGCGTAAACCTCAAGAGAGGCCATGGACCCCTTAAGTGGATAATGAAATGATATGGTGATGACTCTATTGTGGTATTGGTTGTATTTACCTGCCATTTATTTATCCAACTATCAAAAAGAACCATTGGCTAGAAATGGCTAATTTTAACCACTTGGAGATTATTTATAACGCCTGGCTCAAGGAATATTCTGAATTAGTTTAAATAAATGTTTTGTTCACCTAGTCTCATAACAAGTATCTCATAAAACAAAAGGAACATGATTCAAAATACAGTTCGAGTTCCAATTCCTGTATAGGAAGCACTTTTATCATTAATGGCGGCTCTAGAAGCTGAGTATTTTTTCAGGGGTCCTCCGAGGGTTAGTTGAGCAAATGCCACGGTCAGTTTATATACACTACTGGACATCGTAAATGAAACACCAAGAAAGACAAGAGACGGCACAACAAAATTTATTTTGTAGATAACATGTTTTGACCAAGTATCAAATGATTAAATTTATAGACTTCTGTGAAGTATGGATCCTGCCAGAATCAGTAGCCAGAGTAGCCGCCATTGTTGGAGATCACCGCTGCCACACACATCGGTATTGATTCAAAGAGACTTTAGATGTGTTCTTGGGGTACAGCAGACTAAGCATCTTCCACACGTTGCCAAAGTTGATCTGGTGTGGCAGCTGGTTGTGTAATCTGGGTCAATCGTTGAGCAACCATGGACCACATGTTTTCTATCGGCGAAAGATCCAGAGAGCGAGCCGGTCAGAGAAGCAATTCAATTTGGTGATTGTCGAAGAACCTTTGGACAATGCGTACCACGTGTTTTCGCGCATTATCTGGTTGAAATATGGTTGTGGTCAAGCCCTGAAGGTAAGGAAGGACAACTGGCTCCAACACCTAGGAAATGTAGCGCAGGCTGTTTAAAGGACCGGCAATGCGTACTAGAGGAGTGTGCGTGAGTGATATCCAATACCGCCCCATACCATAGTATCCGGTGCAGGACTAGTGTGGCGGTGCATAACGCAGGTGTTCAGCATCCTCTCTCCACGGTGTCTCCAGGCTCGAATCCGACCATCATGGTGTTGTTGACAGATGCGTAACTCGACAGTAAAGACAACTTCATTCAATTTTGCCGACCACATCCTTCTTTCATCGCACCATTGGCGGCGGAGACATTTGTGGTTCTGCGTCAAAGGTATACCAAGCAATGGGCGTCTTGCGGACAGACCATTCTGCTGTAAACGGTGTCGAATGGTACTCGCAGACACTGAATGATGTGTTACAGACTCAATGTGCTGTGCTATGGTTCCTGATGTGACTGAGCGATCCATCACTGCCATGGGCACAATTTGCATGTTCTCACGTGAAGTGGTGCACTGTGGTGGATGTGATCGACCACGTCGGTCCGTCGTACCCTCCTGCAACCAACGGTCACATATCCGCATTACAGTTGTTTGGTTTTGTCCTACCAATTTCCTTGAAAGATGATCCACAATTTCGGTAGGCCACTATCCTTCCTCTGTCAAACTCGGATACTTGATCAAAAGCTGATCGCTGTTTTTTACGAGAAATAACTTATCTTTTTTTGAAAAAAACCACAAGAAAAACACAATTGCTGAACTTGAAGTCGTCGAAATCTCCATGCCTTAAATTGCGATTTGAGGTGGCAGCACAGGCGCGCGTGATGTGTATCTGCACGGAAATTCTAATCATTTGCATATCTCACCTCCGCTAATTCATGTTGTAAATTTCATGTTATTTGCCTGCTTCCTTCAGGGTGTTACATTTACGGTGGCCAGCAGTGTATTTCGACGAACAAAAGGAAGTTTTTAACAATATTAGAATGTTTCCCAAAAATTTGGCGCTCAAGTGTATAATATGTGTTGATTGCGTGGTAAGACAATACCAGATTTTTTTTTTTAAAATTTGGATAAATGTTTGAAAATTGCTTATATTTTACGATTAAAGAAGTATGTATTTGTTGATATACATTTCGATTTTTAAATGTCTTTTCTTAAAGTTTGCTTATTTATTTGTGTTAACTATTAGATTTAGAACATTAATACAGTTAACATTTGCTAATTTGATAGATTATTTTCATATATCTGCCACGAAAAAATTACTATAGTCCTCTTCGAAGTATAAATACAGATATTAATGATTATAAAAAAATGATAAATTTGATTTTAATTTACATATAACATACACAGAAAATACATGAATTAATCAGGATATATATTTAAAATTATTTATATATTGTTATTGCCCTTAAATTATCTATGTTAATTTGAAACTGTGATAGCTGATAAAAAAAAAGTTTTAACATAATTTTCGAATTGGTGACATTGCAGAAGTGTCGTCAAGTGTATTTAGAAAAAAAACTAGAAGTCTTACTTTATAAGCGTACGCTGCCTACTATTTTTTCTCATTATTTTTATGCATAAGCCAGAGTTTTTTAAATTGTGGGGTGCGCCTTCCCTAGAGGGGTGCGATAAGTATACAAGTAGCCGCGAAGATATTAAAAAGTCAAAAACAAAAAATTGCTTAGAAAATGTATTAATTTTTGAAAAGTAAACAAACAAAATACCATCTGATATAATAAACAAGTAATATAAAAAAAAATTTAAGTCAATTCCTACTTAGATAAACAAAGAAAAATTTTATTTTTTTTGCCACTTTTTATTAAATAGTTACAATTAATATAAACATGTAAATACATAGGACAGAATCACATCATTAAGTGGTAATTAATTTTGATTAATTATCAATAAAGTATCGCATTGTCATCCAAAACAATCGTATATATAAATTTCATTTCAACTGAATACTTTAACACGTGAGAAAAAAACCTTTTCAAGTTTTGACACAAGTCGCCAAAAATGATGCCAACGTGGTTGCATTTGTAATTCTTTAAATAATTAGTTTTAATCAATTAAAATTTTTATTAATTACTTTTATATTATTGCATTGTCATCCAAAATAAACCAGTATGTAAAATTTCAGCTCAATTGAGGGCTTTAAAATGTATTTTATTAACGATGGAAAATTCCACCCAGATAAATAAAAAAATATATAAATAAATATATAGTGATTGTGAGCTAATAGTAGGAATTGTAAAATAAACTACACATTTACATTGCTATAATAAATGTATCAGTACTGCACAATGTACTTTATACTAATTAATTTAACCATACGAAATTAAGAAAAAGTTATGTAATTACCAGTGACCCCATAGGCTTGTCATACAAAAAATTATATCCAAAAATTAATATTTCTTTTGATAATTTGTGCGGTTAATAATTAATCCCTTAACTACTGATGAAAAGTTCTGTGATTCTCTCCCCAATGCCACATGTTTTCCACATAGGCGCGTGTATGCGATGTATTGGAGAAGAGAGGGAGAAAAGGGAGAGGGAGTAAGTAAATCATTCGCAAACCCTGTCACGGTCCTTTTATTGCATTCCAAGGCCTTCGTAATAGTTTTAGCGGACTGCGGTAGCCCAGTGGTCAAGGCATCACTCCCCTACATGGCGGGTCATTAGTAGTACTGGGCTCGAACTCGTGACAAGGCCAGCTCCGATTCCATACTTTGACCATTCGGCTACCACGGTCATAACAGTGCACAAAATAGGTCGTACTTTGGAGAGACGTACATGTACGTCCGGGGCAATTATCGCTTTGGCTGAGCGAGACGTTTATATACGTCGGTGGCACTAAGGAAGTTAAAGTCGTGTTGTAGCTGTAACTTCAATGTATAGTATTATTAAATTTAATGCATTGTTATTGTATGGAAGAGGGTGCAGTGAAAATTATGATTGAATATTGGGTCTCAAATAGTGGAAGTTTGAGAAGCCCTGCCGTAAGCCATAATTTAGAAGTTTCTTCATATTAAATGAATTAATCACACTCCAAATTTCCAACTAATTCACGAGGAAAAAAATCTGTAAACGTTATTTACTAATATATTAGATTAAAACAACTCTGTGACATACATAAATAGTTTAAACTATATTAATTCCTACAAACAACATTAAATATCTCTTGGCTAAGATTCATAGTCTATGCTCAGTTTTTGTTGTAGCATTTATGAATAATTTTTTTTTACTTATAGTTGAAAAATTGTCAATAAACAAATAGGAAACTTTTGTTTTTTTTTAAATTTATTTTAAATGATAATTCTAAATATTTGAATAAGTGATTCTTATTTTATGATATATCACTTGTAATGGGTGCTTAAAATGAAACTACTTTTATAGATGGAAAACCATCCGAACAAAAAATCACTACCTTATTGAAATACTTTCAAACGAATTGTAATAGTTACAAATTATATTCCATGCATACATCTACGAGCTAACAAAAACAATTATTGCAATATCAATTTCAAAATTTACGCCAAATTAATTTTATAAAATTTTTCAGGTAAAAAAGACTTTAGGGGGATTTTTGAATAGTCTACAAAGTAATTAATTTTCCCGGAAGGATTTAAAAAAAAAACACAAAAAGGGAAGGAAACAATGAAATATCATGATGAAGATTTTTAACACAACTGCCGCTCAAGCTACATTCTCATACCTCGTGAAAGCTTGCGTTCAAAATAATAGTTTCAACTCAACTTCCTTCATATAATTACGACACACGCCTCTATGAAAGGTGGAGCAAGAATCCATTTTATCACGTTACACGAAATAAATTTGCATGCGAAGGATTCTAAATTGTTGCCTTCTAAATCCTGAAAGGGAAGCTGTCTGCACACTTCCATCCATGAATAATGCATGAGACAAATTCTCATTTTAGATAGCCTTAGGATAACGCTTCTTGCGGAAGGATCAGAATAAAAAAAAAATATATCAAAAGAAAGCCAATCCGTAAGTTGCTTTAAAACTACCTCGGAGAAAAATAAGATGTTATCAATAATCTAAACTGTATTTCATTTTCCACATAATTTAGTAATGACTTTTATCCAAAAAACGTTCTGAGAGATTGAATATTTTTGAGTAAAAACATAACAAATGTGAAATAAAGGACAGCAATAAAAAATAACGATAATATATAGACTCCCATTTGAAGCAATTGCTGAACATATTTATAAAGAAAGCCACCCATCCGGTAGTTAGTGACACTGACTGTGGTGCCGCAGGTGCATGGTTTGATTCCCGGAGAAGATATGGATATTTATAAAAGTATAGTGTTTTCGAGGCATGGGGGTACTCTAAATAGCCGTCGAGCTGCAAGTCATCTTGTGAGTTGCTGGAAAATGAAGAGAGGTGGACGGCCCGTGACCACTATCAGGGTGTTTTCCTACAAAACTGGGGTGAAAACGAGCAAAATGGTACTGTCACCTGCATGGTGCTTAAAGCTAAGGCTAACGACAGGCATAAAACTCTAGCCCTTAGCTGCGATGAATTTCGTGGACATTGATCTGATGTTACTGTCGATCAGGTGACATAAGCAAAACAACATAAAAAAGGTCTTAAAATTTTATTCTCATTCAAAAAAAGAGTAAGCCATGGAAGAAGAAAGTTCCTGAATTAAATATCGTGTAAAGCAGTATTTCTCTTTTTTTACTATTGCACTCCTGGATTTATTGGCATTGCTCCGCATACCTTCATCCCTTATTATGCATCATCACTAATATTCTCTCTCGTGCAAGGATACAGCAAGAAGACTGCAATATGGAGACATTTACATTTTTATCAGTTTTGCAAAAAAATATGTATGCACATTTATTTATTGTTTAAAAATATCTTAAAAGGTGAAAATAAATTACACCATTAAATCAGTGCTTTTCAAACTTTCAGTGCTTGCGACCCTATTTCCAATCATAATTTTCATAGACCCACCCGCTCCATACAATAACAATGTGTTGAATTCAATGATAACATACTTTGACGCTAAAGCTACAATACGACTTTAATTATAAATTGCCTAAATTATCAAGATAATACTAAATTTTTTATAATACAAGCCCATATGAGTTGCTAGTAATTAACCAACTTATTCTTAATTATTAAATTCAATATCAAATGCATTGTGCAGTACCGATACATTTATAAGTATATTACGAGTATATCATCCATTGTAAATGTGTATTTTTTATTATAATACAATGCATTTTGTTTTGATTCCGTTAATCTTTTAATTTTTAATCCTTCCCAGTAAATTAATAATCTTTTTAAATGTTTTATTTTCAACTTGACGATATGCTCGTGCCCTTCTGGTAGGAGTATCGTGCTCTCCTAAGGAGGTACGCCCCACAGTTTGAGAAACGATGCATTACATGCTTTAAAAACGGGCTTAAACGTGATTAAAACTATAAGATGACAAAAATACAAAGCAATGTTGGTAACATCATTGAAGCAGGTTATATCATGTCTACTTATTTCATTATAGTAAATTCTACATAAATAAATGTATATAATGGGGCACACAAAATAACTTAAAAAGCTATATCTTTATCTTAAGTACCATTTCTTTATTAATATCCGTCATTATATATTTTTTCCTGCATACCTTAAATACCATTTCATGTACGCATATTACAAGTTGAAAAAAGCTAATGTATGCAACAAATAAGTTTCAAGAGCTGAAGATATTATGCAACAAGTCTAGACATGTTGTTAAGGAAGGGAATTTCCACATGGAGAGATCCCAAATATTTCCCCACAAAAAATAATATAATACTGATTTCATTAATTTACATTTCTGAACTGTGTTCCTATTGAAAATAATTGATAAAAAACTCCTAATATTACCAAAATATTATTTTGTATTGTCTTTAGTAACAAATATTGTCAAAAATTATGTACTACTTTTAATAACAAATGAATTGCTATAGCAAAACCGGAAAGCTTCCATTGGATATATTTTTATGAGCATTTTTTTAAGACTCTAGGTAGACTCCTTGTGTACGGACAAGTATAGCACAAGGCTTACAAGTGTAAGTCACTACTCAGTAAATAGTGGTAGAAAGTTTCAAGTAGAAGGATACAGGTACAAATGGGAATCAAAAGGGAACAGAAACAAGAATGAATGCAGATACAATATATGTGGCCGCGGTAGCATAGTGGTCAAGGTATGGGATAGTGGCTGGCTTTCCCCGAGTTCAAGCCCAGTACAACTAGAAAACCTGTTTTATAGGGGAGCGATGCATGTCAAATCTGTCGATAGCTCAAACGTCCTCACGTTGGTGTGGTGTGGTAGGAGAGGGAAGGTGACAGCTCAGGTGTCGACCTCGTCACTTGACCATATTTCAAAATGGCGATGTCCTTCACCAAAAGCCTTCATACAGCTGAACAGTTGGACGTTAATATTCACTCACTCACAAATACAATAGATGAGGAAAAAAATACAAGATTGCTCACATACAAACGGAGAAATTCAGTAATTAAAATTATACAATGGGGAAGATTTAGAAATATATGATCATATTTAGATTTTCAAAATAGAAATATGTACAGCATACGTACATATATATATATTTACATACACGTACGGTAAGAGTTTTTGAAAAAGTACTTCTAGAGCTACTGACTCTTAAGTTCATAGGGACTTCTTAATTAAGGAAAGTATTTCTTGATACATGTAGGTATAGGTATTTTGTTTTTCTCTTTTTTTATTTTTAAAGCTATCACTTTTAATCTCGGTGCATAACGCACAACAGTTCGATCATTTTTTGTTTTAAAAGTGTGCCTTATGCTACAGATTTTACAGTACTTAAAACTATTCATTTATTTTTGTTTTTATCAGGTTTAAATTAAGGCAATTTATATTGCATCTCTTTCTTCTTTCTACTAATCTTTTGAATTATGATTGCAACCATAACCCCCATTGCAATCATAAATGTGGATCTTGATTATTAATCTACTAAGGTAAACAATAAATAATATAATTTTTTATCGACACGTCAAAAATGTAATTCCTTTCTATATAAATACATAGTGACAAGAGATGTTCTTATTCTTTTCTCAGTACCACAAAGCTTCAAATTTCACATAAGCTCTTGAAATGTCTTTGAAAAATATATAATTTTTTGAAATATTTATTTTATTCTTACAAAATGTGTATTCTAATATTATGTAGTGTATGATTTCTTCGTAACATTACAAGTGTGTGTGCACCTAATTTAATTAACATTTATTTAGAGTGAATTAAAATGTTTTAAAAATACTATATCATACAACATCGGGTTTTCCAAAGCAATAATGCAACATTAAATAGCTTTCTAGGTATATAATACTTAATGTGAAAAGTAACAAATTCCTTTTTGTTGAAGATAGTGCAGAACTTAATCCTTTTTTTCCCTCCAGAAATTAGTGTTTCCCAATATACGCAATACGGTCTTTGTTTAGAAGCATGGGAACTAATTAAAACCTTTGAAAACGTCATAACTTGTTGCATTACATAACATTAGGGGAATTGCCTCTTCGCTAACTATTTCAAATTTCCTGCTTTAAATATCGGATCACTCTTGTAATCATTTTTATTTGCAAACTGTTGTGATGTGCTTATCCTATTTCTCTCTCTAAAGGGAAACCTTTGTGTCGAGTGTTAGTAAAGAGTTGAATCCAAGGAGTCTGGATCACTGAAATGTTACATACACAAAGACATGTATTTACGGGGTGTCCCCAAAGTGCAAACTTGGAAAGGAAGCCCAGAGTATCGTTAGTAATTATAATACAACAGAAAAATGTGTGTAGAGATAACCCCCGGAAGTGTATTAAATAAAGAAAAATACATAGTAATGACATAAGAAAGTGGTGTAAAAATTAATTAATCAACAAATTATGTACTCATATCACCTGAAGTGAATTGTACTCATTTTTCTTCATGCATGAATCACACCTACGCAAGTTGGACTGTCATACTTTTTTGAAGATACCCTACATTTCAGGGATCATAGTTTCAGCGACGCAAATTCAAGTCACCAGTTCCATTTCAGAACTAACTGGAATGTCTGAAAAAGTTGTCTTCATACAGCAGCAGTGGTCACCTCACAGAAAGTAATCCATAAGAGATAAATTAGATAATCGGGCGGGCGGCCGATCAAGACCAGCGATACCCAACCTGCTGGCCGCATCCCATCAAAACTTTTTAATTGGCCCGGTCATGGCCTATTGCTCTGAGAAATTCACTTATTTAAGAGCATTGTGTCAAAAATTTGATGGGAAATTCTTTGTCAAGAAATGAAATATGTCAATTTTGCCTTTTGATGTCGCTGTATCATACGAATGCGAATTGATGTTCTTTTTGTATTTGGAATGGTTATGGTTAGTGTGTGATAACAGACAACAGTGGAGCACGGATAATTTTATGGGTGGAGCTAATTTGTAACTATCTTTCGTATTTTGCAAGCAAAATAAATTTTCGTTTCAACACGAATTGGAGGTTGACTATTTTGTAGCGAAAAACAAATATGGATCAGTAATTGTTTGATTTGTGACTAAAGTGCTGTACATAAAAAATACCAATAAACAGGAATCATTCCATGACACTTTTCCTCGAAGATCTCTTTCAAGAGGTGACAAATAGGCTGTAATAGGTTGAATAATCTTTGCAACAGCAACAAAGTGTTTTGTCAGTGGTAATAATATTACAGCGGTAACAAAGACATCCTATGAAGATTGTTATATTATTGGTAATCATACGAAACCGTTTACTGATGCAGAAACTGTGAAGGAGTGCTTTTTAAATACTTGGAATTTAGTGTTAGTGACAAAAATAAAAATAAAAATATAAAAAATAATAATTAAAAAAGCAAAACAACTTTTAATATTTTGATCAATTTTCCACATTTTAAATCTCCAATGTTATCTTGGTCTTAAAGCATTTCTCACCCCCTCCCCTATTTATTTTCATGTTGCGAACCGCTGGAAACAGCTAACATATGTATGTCACCCAGCAAAAAAAAAGGTTGAGTACCCCTGAACTAGACTGATCACCTTATTCAATTCAACGGTTCTCAAAAAGTAGAAATAAAATTTTAAAAGCGAAAGTGTTGTAATGAGATGGCGTTATCAAATTGAGACCCCATTCGGGTTCGAATATGTGATGGGTAATATCATGCAATTTCTCAAGAAGACATTTCATTGAACAATTCCGAATTACAATTGCCCAGTCATGATGGTATGAGTTGTTCATCGATGACACAATCAGCCTCCGGACCCTCCTAAGACACACATTTACATTCAAGCTGTATTGGTGCTCTGTGGTCAAGTTCTGCGTGGATACTCTGATCCACATATGTGCACCGTGCATTTTGAAAATATCTTCATTTAACACGATTGGAATACCACAGAAAAAAAATAAAACGAGTAAATTGATTGTGGAACACACTTTAACGAAGAAACTATTAAGTATATGTGATACGTAGCTTTTGATTAAACAGCAGCAATAATTTAAATTTTTACCTATTCTAGGAAGGTAAAGCTGTGCACTTTGCAGCACGTGATAGACAGTTGACCAAGATTATCTGATAGCAACGGCAAAAACACCCGGGATCTTGTTCCAGAATTACGTTGCACAGCAGTCCAGTGTGTTCCCGTTGTTTGCGATCACCTAGTACCTGCGAGATAATTAAGTTTCCAGGAAGGTTATGTTGTGGAATCTGTTCATGTTATGTTGTTAAACATAATTCTATGTGTGGACTCTCATTTATCTAGTTCTATTTAGAAACTGAGATCTGCTTCCGATTTTTTTTGTGAGCTATGCATTTTACATTAAATTAAAATGTATTATTTAATTAAATAATATAATTACTGTTAAAACATATTATTACCTAAAGATTTGTAATTTACCTTTAAACAATTTAGCGCTTTCGGAAAATAATCTTTTTTATAAAAATATTACCAAATATTTAAGGGAGAAAAAATATTTTTCCCCATACAAAGTGAGAACTAATGAAAATTATTTACTAAATCTTAATTTACGAGTTTCAGAATTCAGTTGAAAGAAATACATTTACTTTTTCTCAAATTATGTAAAGAAATGTATATAATGTCAATATAAAATAAATGCTGTGTTTATACTTTAATCAATAAAACTTATTCTCTAACAAAATGCATGTGGGAAAAGTTTACTATTACAGAATGGAAAACATTCAACAAATTAAAAAAAAAAAAAAACTTAAAATACACTTGTGCACACAATCTATTACTTACTATAAAAACATTGATTACTTTGATTCCCCCAAATATGTTTAAAATAAAATTTTTTAAATAAAACAATAATAAACTGGTTGTGATAAAAATCATGTTCAACGAAATATTTCTTAAAAAAAATATTTATAAGATGTCATTCATAATTATAATATAATATTTTAAGTTTATTTCATCCAATTAATATATATATATTTTTACTTTTTTGCATTTTTCATGCAAAATTATCATAATTAAACTAAAAACGTAGAGAGCCGTTAAATCTGAGTTTAAACCTTGTTTTAGAAAATATACAGACTGTAATTAAAATGAAAGCATGAAATTTATGAGCAAAAGTCCGTAATACAAAAAAAAAAGGAAGGTGTGACAGTAAATTGTTCAATGTAAAAGAAGTCAATTTTCAAAATGTTTTACATAAAATGTATACATTTTTGTGTGGAACCACTTTTTAAAAATATTTGCTCAAAAAAAAAACACATCCTTTTTAATATAATAGCTTTTACTTGAAATTTATTTAGGGCCATTCATTATAATATGGAAATAAGTGAAGATAATCTTCACTTTCTGATTATCATAATGCTTTGAGAAAATCCTATTATTTCCATGAAATGCTTTTAAATAAATTGTAACATTTTCAGCAAGTATTGGGCTAAAAATTTTTCAAATCTGAACATTTTAAACAAACATTGAAAAACTGGAAATCTGCATGTTTTGATGTTTTTGCATTTTTTTCTTCTTTTTATTAAGTAGGTTGTAATTAATCATTTGCGAAGAAAATACTTTAATGTAATCCTTTGAAACTAGGTGATGTTTACTTTTTTTTGTGATTTATTGAAAGGATATTTTAATAGCATTTTTTCCTCCTTTATCAGGATTTTCAATTGGGTTTTAATATATCATGCCAGTTTTACGTTGGGTTTTTATTTATTTTAAAAACAATGACTACTTAAAGGAGATTAAATAAGTGTTCTTTTTAATGCCTAAAAGTAATTAATAAATGTGTATGTCTCATTTAAACAAAATTTATATTATTAGATTTATTTTGTTTATTTAAGCCTTTTTTTATTTATGCTCATTTATTTATATCAAAGCAATTTTATTTTGTAATAAGTATTTTTTTAAATGATATAAATATTTTAAGAGAATGCAATGCTTGATTATAAACATTTTTAAGCGAATAGTTGAATTATTAAATCTTTACAATTGAATCTATTTTGCAGAATTTTAAAACTTTATTATGACATCCAAAGGTAAAAATTAATGCATAAATAATGTATTTTTTCAACATATATTTCAGTTTACTAAACGAAAGGAAAATCTTTTTAGGGTAACTTGTTTTTAGGCTAGTATTAGTCTAATATGTTGTTGTTGGCGTGTGTTTTTCATCCTGGGATACATATGAAATACGGGTTGAAGTACAGAAACATACAATACACAAAAGGAAGAATATAGACATTTTTTACAAATGATGATCCCAGCATATAACAAAAGAGTTGCGTTGCTTTCTATTAGAGACGGGAATACATTACAGGCGCAAGTCCGACTTCTTTTCCCGAAGAAAATACAGCCATGCTTTCTTCGGGATTTGAACCCAAACCCACTCGTTTACAGGGCGAGGCTTATATCCGCCATAAAACGGCTGGGCGATATTAGTAAAATATATATATATGTATTCCACTGAAACCTTATTGTCTCTTTTATTTATCTAGTCTTTTATTTAATTTCGTACTTTCCATTCGTACTTTTTTCAGTAACACATACTTTGAAAGCTAAGTTACTTTTTAAAGAATTGTTACACATAGTTTTTTAGTACCACGCGTATAATATTAAATAATATAAGTATAGTTTTTTACTTTTGCAAAAACCTTTTTTCTGCAATGCCTTTCAAGTTTTTCTGTTGTTAAAGGGATAGAGCATTTTACTATTTACATCTAAATTTATACGAATTTTCCTTTTTTCCAAAATACTTAATTAAAATGCAGATATCAATGAATCTGAAGAATCTGATTCAATTCATACCTGTTTGTAAAATAAAAAAAATGGAACAATGCCCAAGACTGGAAGGAAAACCTTTATTCTCAAACTTTAACATGCAAGAAATATAAATATAAATATTGATATTTCTAAGAAATGTGAAATATCTCACTTGTTAGGTAAGTTCCTTAATTGTATTGGTAATGAAATCTCATCTCTTCTAGATGTAAAATTTTTGTTATATGTTTTTATTTTCCCATAAAAAATGACTAAATAGCACAAAAAAAGCTTTTAACAATGTATTTTCATTACTGGTACGATAATAATATTGAAATGCTCTTTGTAAAAGAAAACACATTCACTTTTCCACTAACACAAAATAGATACTTCTTCCTCCTGAACGTTAGAGGCTAACGTTAAAGCCAAAAAAAAAATAATAAGTGTTATTATTAAAAAAAAATTAAGACTTATTAAAAAAAAACAAAAAACGTTCCATTTACAAACGCACATGCCAATAGTTAGTTCCAGATTTATTTAGTTATCAAGAAACCTAGTGTGATGATAAAATTTGCTCCTTGAATTTTTCATCGATTTTTTTTTTCTTTTTTTCTTTTTGCTAAAAATAAGATATATTGAAAAAGAAACATTTATCTCAAATGTAAGAATGAAGGTAATAGCGCACACACCTTACTTGGGTTAAATAATGTTATGATATCAAACCATTATGATTGAAAATACATTAGTTTATCAAATTTTCTCCTAAATTTTCTCTTAAGCCGAATGGACAGATATTCTATATTCTTCACATTTCCCTCTTTCTATGCATATATTTACGAACATATGAGCGTTGATCATGAAGTATATTGCTGTATAAATCTGACTTAAAGTTAAATAATTAATGTAAGTAATGCACACACACACACACACATATATATATATATATATATATATATATATATTACCATATATATATATATATATATATGGTAAAATAAAAGACAAATTGTAATTCCTACAAAACTAAAATGGATGAAAATGAATTTTAAAACTTATAAGAGCCCTCCAAAATATGAGTAAATATATAAAAAGTCAGTAGACCAAAATGTAAAAGTACTCGTATTAAGTCTTCTAGAGCTGTCACTGGCTTTGGACAGTGAAATAGGGTAATAATATTAAAAGTTAATGTTCATTTTCAAACTAAAATTCTACACATATATTGGAAGAAATGTTAACAATTATATTCTTAAAATTAGTGTGGATCGAGTTAAATAATTAGTATCTATAAATATTATCTTTAAAAATATCATCAGAAATATTACTTACACAGTTTTCCCTTCACTTTGTTTATTATACATAATGAACTGGATATACTTAATAATAATAGAAACATTTGAAGAAATTTTATTTGTATTTATTAGTAGCTATGGCTGAATTGAAAGAACATGTTTCCAGTGAGCCACTACTTAAATAGATAGAATGAAAACAAGGAGTAATATTGTAAATGCAATTATGGTAGTTCACAAATTTATAATATAATAAAACATACTTCATAGGATAAAATGTGATGCAATTTATTACAATGCACGCTTTACAGTCAATTTTTCCTCGAAAAAATGACCTTTTTTGACTTTTCTTAGAAATTTCACTTGATATATTACCTTTCTTTTTAAGTACCACGAGTATTTTTGTGTATTTAAATTGAAAATTATAAATTTGAAACGATTAAGTGATTCCTTTATCTGGGATCAATATTTAATAAAAACAATGATATCCTAAGAGAAATAAAAGGATGAATTGTTGCTGCTAATAAAGCTTTTCATGGACTAAAGCATTTACTTAGATCTGGATTTTTATCTAGAAAGACAAAGCGATTACTCTACTAGACCCTAATCCGTCCTTTTCTGTTTTACGCTTCAGAAGCCTGGACTACGATCAAGAAGGAGGATGGAATTTGGGGTGCTTCTGATCAAAAGGTCCTAAAAGGGGTTTTGAAGGAATTCAGGAAAATGTCATCTGGCAACTAAAGATGCACCAACCGAATTATACCAAATATTGTTCACTGCGTTAAAATAAGCTGCCTCAAATGAACTGGATATGTTTTCCGTATGAATTGGGAGTGACATTGTCAGAGGAATTTTTTGGGCGGGGTCCTATAACATTAGAAGTAGAGTAAGACATAGACTTATATGGATAGATTCAGTAATACATGAATGAGTGGGCCCAAAAAACAAAGACAGGAGGGGCTTGCCGCCAGTAGAGGTGTTTAGAAACGTCTGGTTCAGAAGCCTTTGGCGCATCCTGTGCTTAAGGAAAAAAGTATGCATATTTAAATTTATATATTTTTTTTTCTAAAACTAAGTAAATTCTTCTAAAATTTGATTTTTTTACAAAAAAAAAATAAATAAATAAAAAACAAATTTTAAATTGTATCTACAATCTATGCTTCATTTCAAATGGATTTCTTAAATAAAAGCACTATAAGTATTGTTAAAACATATATTTTTAATTGTTTAAAGATAAAAAAAAATCAAATGATTGTGAAAATCCCTTTAATCAAAAAAAGTATGTGAAATTAAAGATCATTTATTTTGTAAAGCATTTTTCCCTCATTTGTTGGCTGATGAATTATTTAATAATGGCACACTCTGGAGCAACAGTAGGGTTGCGTACGACAAACTACTTAAATTTGAACCATGGTTAATATACGAGCTGCCACATTCCTCTCCATGCTCCCCCTACACCAAAACGTGAAGACTAAGACCCTCGACAGATTTAAATTCATTAGACAGTGCAATAGCTTTCCTAAATATTTTAAGGTCACCAAGTTTAGAAACCACGACGAAACAGAAGCAATACTGGTCATGAATTTGTGACTATGTCTATTCATCTATGGCAGTCACTTGCCATTTGTTGGATTGAAGTCATGTACTAAGTATGCTGAAATTTAAAAAATCGTACGATAAATGGTGAGTTTCTTTTATTAATTATAAATGTACTGTCAATAAAAATAGTTATAATACTCTAAAATTCTGTTGAGGGGCCTATTTTCAATACACTTGCCACATAAGCAAACACATTTTCATAGAAAAGAAATAAGATTAGGTCAAAATTATCAAATCAATTGTCAGATTAGGACAAAAACAGAATTGAAAATAAATCAAAGGGAGCATGTGACAAAATTTATTTTGAATGTATCGAGTGTTTTATTGAATTCTTCTTCAGAAAATGTTAATTCAAATAAGTCAAATATTTCTAAAATACAAAATTAAACTCATGAAAAGCATTTATATCCAAACTCTCAAGAAATATAATGATTTTTGGAAATGAATCGTTTTAACCGCAGAGCTTATGCTTGCGAATGAATTATCAGGTTAGTAAAAGTGTATTTAATATCTGAAACTCTAAAGGGAGCCATTTTCTAATACATAAACATTTTCATGTTTTCACAACACACGCTTAGCTATATCTTTAAAGTAAAGTTGCAATTCATAAAAAAAAATAGTTTGTATTACTTATTTCCTCATTTTTCCATATGTCTTCAGTTTAAAATAAGAATTAAATATTACTTTTTTGTGAAATAAATTTTAAATTTTCCTTGAATTTTCCTTACCCCATCAGTATATTTGATAAAAAATTAGTATCATTTTCTAATTGATTATGTAAATTGTGTTTCGTGAAATGACATGATTTGTTTATTAGATAGAAAAATAATAATAAATACAATTTATATATGCGTATTCAGATTAAAAATAATAGTTTAAGTATGTTTAATACTACGTTTCTAAAGACAGGTAATTGAATGTACTTTTCTTTACTGTGCGAAATAGGATTCTATATAATAGATGCGAGTAAAGTTTTTTAACGTCAATTGCCTGAGTACGTGCATTTCTAGAGTTTAATAAAATTGGTTTTCTCAATACTTAATTTATTTTGAAAATTCATAACATTTTTTTTAAATTTGCGAATTCACTTTAAGACGTATTTGTGTGTGTAAACGCATATTAGTTTTGAGCTAACCATTAATATACAGCGCAAAATTTTCCAAGAATAATAAATATTAATACAAAAAGTATAATATCATTTACATTTAAGAGTTATTATCATTTATATTTTCATTGTTATAATTGATAACTGTGAATGTGTGGATTATTTTTTTTTCACTCAATTTATTTTTAACAGTAGTTTAAAAATTATTGACAATGGCATTTGAATGTAAAATTTAATATTATTACTTCAAACTGATTAGTTTGAATTATTTCAAACAAACGTAATCTAAAATATTTCCTTCATCCTACATTTTTGATCAATTTATCTTTTATTTTTAATTAGAAGAAAAATTTAACAGATGCATCCACTATTTTTTTTACTACGATGTGCATTTTTTATTAATAAATATGGATACTGTTAGACATGCTCGAAAAAGAAACTGCCTCATATTATGCGGTTTAAAAAATGTGCGCATGTGTTACTGATGAAAAAAATTGAAAAAAAACAAAAATGAATAAAATATTTTTAATCATTATCTGGTATAGAATGCTACAGTTTATGTTATCCTTTATAGATGAAACATGTTTTTATAATAATTTTAGATAAAATTTATATAACCTAACTAATGATTAATTCAAAATATTGTAACTTCTATTAGTTAATATTAATGTAAAAAATATGGCTTTCACAAAAATTATAATGAAATATATTGAAGAAAAAGTAAACATAGTTGGAAAAAAATCTTCAACCTGTTTTAACCTCAATTTTCTATCTCACCTGGAATTTCCGCTAAGCGAAGTATAGGCAGATCATATGTTATTTAATGATACAACCATTGAACATGCTACATCTAATTTACATAAAACTTTGAATAAAGTTCTTTTCTGTTGTAGCAGCAGTTCTTCCCTTACAACAGCGTTTCCCAAACTGTGGGGTGTGCTTCTCTGGAGGGGTGTTATAACTAAACGAAGGGGGCACGAGCATATCGAAAAGTAGAAAATAAAACATTATTTAAAAATATTTTTAACTTACTGAAAGGAAGCAAAACAAAAAATACATTCTGTAATAATAAAAGTAAAATACTCATTTGTACTGATATAATATCTTTATAAATGTATCAATGCTGCACACAATGTATTTGACAGTTAATTTCACTTTACCCAGTTAAGAACAAGTTTAACAATTACCAGTGAGCCTGTGTGTGTGTGTGTGTGTGTGTGTGTGAGCGTGTTATACTTAAAAATAATTAAAAAAAATTAATACTTATCTTGATAGTTTATACGGTTTAACATTAAAGACGTATTGTAACTTTACATCAAAGTACATTAATATTGAATTCAATGCATTATTATTGCATTGGGGGGGGCGAAGAAAATTATGACTGAAAATTGGGTCGAAAATATTTAAAGTTTGAGAAACACTAATATAATATATAAATACATGCGATCTGTTTATTCAGGAGAGATAGTTGGGGGATTATTATTATGGCTCATTTTTAAGATGCTATCATGGTTAAATGTTGGATTAATATGTTTAGATTTGGGAATTTAACGGTTTGTTTTAATGTTACTGAATTTAATGTTTAAAGTTTTTCAGATTTTGATTTAACGGTTCTTGAGCCTCACTGTGTAAAGGATAGTGGATTAATATCATTATAATCCACATCAAGCATCACATAAACAACAGTAAATAACCAATAATTTTATTTATTTTGTCAAAAATAATTATAATCTTATTACTTGGAGCAAGAATCTTTACCACATGGAGCAAGAATTTAAGTGCTTGAAATTCCGTAGGAAACTCTGTCTCATGAATGAAACGAAACAACTATTCATCACAAAGCAAAGTTTGAAAAGCGAGTTGGGGAAAAAGAAATATTTTCACGGATCCATGTCAATGGAGACTATCTAGTTCGTTTCGAGTAACCATTTGTCACTTGAACTGCTTATCATCCATTACGGAACTGAAGGGACGCTTCTTTTTGTTTTTTTCCCCCTGAAATTCTTCCAATGTTTCTGTAGGCTGTTCAATTTTAGTGGTGGAGAAGGTCGTGATTGCGGTGTAAATTAAATACTTAAAGAAAGATTCTTTCAAAATTTATGATCCAGTGCCCAGACTACATATCAATATGTCAAGAATGAAGACATTCTTCCCAGTGAAAATCTAAACCCAGAATGTCGAGAAAAAAAATCGGTGCCGAAGGAAAATGATGGAGCGTTGCGCTTAAAGCTCCTGAGATTGAGAAAAGTGCTTTCAGGATGCTGTATTATGAGGGAAATCGATACACTTAAGAAGAAAGGTTTTAGACAGTTTGTGATTATTGTTTTTTCTCCCTGTATCATCGCCATATACTATTTCTTTAAAAAAATCTGTATTTTCAAGGAAGGTTGAACTAAACTTATGGGAAGTTATACATTTCGAGCCATCTTATTTGTTTTGAGATAAAAAAAATTACCTTATTAAAGCAGGTATATTTATTTAAGAAAATTACTTAAATAGTTATATTTCTATACAAATTAATCAAGTTTTTCTCTTAAATAAATTCAGAATCTGCTTTTAATGCTGTTTTGTAGTGATTAGACTCATTTATGCACATTGAAGTTTCAAATAATTCGAAAAGTGTTTGGACATTTGATTTAAAAATAATTAAAAGGAATTTTAGATGTATAAATCCTGATTATTAAAAAAATTGCGTAGTTTTATCATTTTGATATTTCTTATCAAAAGAATAAAACGGTTTGTCGCTAACATTTTGCACCCAAGGTTGAAGGTATAACTCATGCCCATGTCGGTGGATTTTCTTAATGCAGAAAATGGACAGTAGGCATGTCGTATGATTAAACGACATGTAAAAGATCCCTAGAGTGTTTGTTTAGCGTGGGGTCTCTTGGTAAAATAAAATCCTGGTACATTCCCGCATCGTTAAAGCTCAGGTGCCTCACTCTAGGGAGGAAACTGGGCGTCAAAATTACCTGCGGTGATTGGTTTCGGCCTACTTGGGGCCGAATTAAAAAGAGATACCAGCTTCCAGGGAATGTACTAGGTCTCTAATGGTAAATCCGCAGCCCTTAGAAATAAATAAAAATTTATTTCTTATTTTTATTTCTCTGTAAATGTTTAAGAATCGTACCAAGTCTAATCAAAAATGTTTTATTAACATATCATCAAATTTAAAAAAGAAGAATTCAAGGTCCCAGAGAATTAAAAAGAAATTTTTTGTGGCAAATGGTTAAACTAAATTTAACTATAGGAAATTAAATGTATTTTACAATTGTACCAAGAAATCGATGGCTAGTTTAATACCAGACTCTTCAGATCCCAAAGAAGACCAGTATTTATGGATGAAAAATGTAATATTAACAGGGTGTCCCAGAATTATTGGGACTAACTTTAAGGAGGTCCGACACTTGTTTACATGGAAAGACCCAGAAACCAATGAGTTAGTTAAAAGCACCATATGCTCAGTGATTCCAAGATCTTTATTTGTGGAGTGAAAACCCCTAAAATATCAGGGGTAAATATGGCTATTGCAAGTTTACAATGAGTCATGTAGCAAAATTAATGGTTTTAAAACATTGTGATATTGAACCAAGTTATAAATGTGTATCATGCTTCATAAAACTAGATACACGTAGGATTCGCGCAGCCCAACGAAAGCATCATGAGATTGCCAAAAAAAGCAAAATTGTTAAAAATAATGTAAAAAAGAAAATAAGAGTCTTTTGTACGAGCAGAGAGTAAAAAAAAAATGCTTCATATGCTTCTGGAAAGTATTAAAAAATAAATGCTCAATAAATTACAAATTTACACTTTAAAGCCTGTTTTCTCAAAATGTAATATTCTTCACTTTATGTACCCTTTTCTAAACAACTACTTATCATATAGAGTACATTAACAAATATTCGTATACTCGAAAAAGACATCCTTCTTCAAACCAATGTAACTTAGCAATAACACGAAACAGTAATTTGAAATTTTTACCACAAGATAATCATATATACATGCATTATTTCTCCAAATTTCAGAGGTTTTGAAAAGAAATTTAAAAAGTTATAAAGAAATAAAAATTGGACATATTTTCAAAAATATGAAAATTAGTATTTTACACCCCGCAGGATTCTGAAATACAAAATTGATCAAAAATTACAAAAGTAATTTTACTTGGTATAAAATGTTCACTTTTGAAGTTATACTCACTTTTAAGAAATTTAGAGAAAAATAAATATTTTTTAAGTACAATTATAACGAAAATTTTAAAAATTTAAGAAAGAAATGAATTTAAATTCAAATAAAAAATAATATGTTAATTTTTTTTTTGTAAATTAAGAAATAAGTTCTGAAGAGCCTTATTTTGAACACGTGTATAAAATTTCAAATTGATCCCATAAATAGTTTCTGAGAAATCCTGCGCGGAAGCTAAAATTTTTTTTTGTTTTGCGAAAAATGAAGTAAAGATAAGATTGAGATAGGGTTTTTGTTTCACTACTTATTTCTCAATAACTTTGGAAGTTTTCACAGTATCGACACAATTTTGGTACCAAAATGCTCAAAAATATTGGGGCTGTAATATATATATTTTTCAAAAAAAAATTTAAAAATTTCCAATTTAAGAGTCCTATGAGACCTTAAGGAAGGGAATTAGATATATCTAGCAAATAGTTTTACATATGACTTTTTAAAACAATTTTAGGGGAAAAGATTGGGCAATTTTTTAAAAATTCATAATTAGTTTAATTTTAAACAAAAAGACAACACCCTTGGTTAGAGTGTTATTAATAGTACACATAACCTACTGTAAAAGTTTCATCCATGAGAAGTGCGTAGTTTTTGAGAAAAAAGTACATAAACTTGCTCAATTTAACATGGGCTCCTAAGGAAATGCCGGACTCCCTTAAAGAGAAGTGGGGACATTACATGGATTCAGATTTCAATGATCGTAAACATAATCGAAAAGTGACATGTCAGGTACAAGAAACGAAGAGACACAAGACTGAGATTATTTGAAATATTTATTGGTCAAAGCTGGGTCATGCAGGGAGTTGGAGTCGCTCGTGCCCCGTTCTCACTATGCATTTAACATTTTAATGATCCATATTCACACAAATTGTGACATCCGACGGTCCGGTGTGGCTGTCTGTGGGCAACTTTAGGGAAATAATACACTGCTGGCCACAGTAAATACAACACCCTAAAAGAAGCATGCAAATAACATTAAATTTACAACATGCATTAGCGGAGGTGAGATATGCAAACGATTAGAATTTCAGCGCAAACACACATCACGCGCGCCTATGGCGCCAACTCAAAGCGCTATTTAAGGTTTGGAGATTTCAACGATTTCAAGTTCGCCAATTGTGTTTTCCTTGTGCTTTTTAAAAAAAATGATCAGTTATGTCTCGTACAAAACAGCAATCAGTTTTGATCAAGTATCCGAGTTCGACAGAGGAAGGATAGTGGCCTACAGA
>BMAV01013593.1:62593-78176 GCA_019973955.1 Trichonephila inaurata madagascariensis | reverse complement strand
GAACATTTGTGCGGCAAAATTTATCATAGAAAATGGACAAATAATTCTAATGGTTACTATTTATATCTCACTCAATCAAAGTGTAGAGAAAATTATCGAATTCATTCACAAAAATTTAGTTGCTTATACTGAAGCCGGATCAACTCTTGTGAACAAATTGCCTATTACTTTAAGTGAGTTTAATGTAGATTTTTCAAAAAGACAAATCAAGGCCTTTAGTAGAATTTTTAAAATCAAAATTCAACTAAATTATGTCAAATGATCCAAATGAAAGCATGAAAAAATACAAAAAAACTCTTGACGGAGTTTTTTTAAAGATATTTATATAATTGTGAATCTAAAGTATTTATAACTTATTTCAGCTACCATAAAATTATTGTTTCTTTCTAAGTGTACAATTAATTCACAAATATGATTGTACATTTCGCAAAAAAAATGTTACTTTATAAGTTCAGACATATGAATAAATAATTTTATATGACAATACTAATATCCTCTTGTTTTTTATTCATAACCTATTCCTAAAATAACATAACAAAATTTGAAGTTATCACTTTTATTGTGTGGTCGTAAGCACACACACTCTTTTTTTTTCTTTCTAATTTTGTTTGTTATCATCATCAAAATGTTAAAAATAGATAATTTTTATTTTAAAAAGAGCAATTTTTAAGCGAATTTACTACTATATTCAGTATTTTCGTACATGTTGAAAATGTCAATGAATTATACAATAGTTGTTGGCCAAATTATTGCAAAATAAATCAAATGATATAAATATTAAGATAAATATAATAAACTAATAAACATAATATTATTATTCACATCAACTTTCATGAATTTCATGTCCCTCAAAACCTTTGAATTTTCCAAATCTCTTACAGTGTGGTATATACGAACTGCAAAATAACAAAAATGGAACAAACTGCTCTAAACTACCGAACTTTTCACGGGGAAGTATAGCCATGTTTTGGAAAAATTGTAAATTACTTATTATGCATTATACGAACTGAACTCGAGCTTAATGGGAATGAAAGACCATTCTTTGTTTGCCAGAATTCAGCTTGGCATTCCAGTATTGGTGCATTTGCGTTGCCCGAACTGAGTTCTGATGTCACAGGCAAAAGGTAACCCCATATTTATTTATATCATGTACCTATATTGTATATTTCGAGGTAATCTCACCTATTTTCATATTTCACCGTGATTTTGCAGTTACGCGGTGAATTATTTTTTCGTTTGTCAACATAATACTCACAAATTTTGATGTTTGGCTTGCTTCAATACGCATAAGACGCCTTTTCCATGATATCTGTGTGCATGATAGGGATTATTTTCCGTAATACTTTCAATATATAAATATATCATAGAATTCGTAGTAACTCATATTGCCTTGAAGAAAAATAAAATCATAATTTTTTAAAGCTGACAGTTTAATTTTTAATTTATTGTAGAAACACAAACTGCAACATTTGTGTTAAAACATGTGAAATACTTTTTTATGACAATGCATTGAAATATTGCTTGAATAAACACATGCCAAGATGATATAATAACACGAAGATATAAACTAACATGATTTCACTATTAACACATAGCAAGAAGCACAACCATATCATTTTTAATTTTCAATGAAATTTAATTATTTTTCAGGATTTAAAAAAAAATTAAATTATTGTTTAATATGTGTATTGAAAAAAAAAAGATCGTTTGATTTTTCAGATAAAACACGTATTCGTTTTGTTTTTCTAAGATACGAGCTATTATATTCTATTTAGCTAATATTTTGTTGAATTTCACAAAAACACCCCAAATAAATTAAAATACAACGAAAAATTTAATATAGATATGCAATATTAAATAACTTTTTGAACACAAAAAAGTACAACTCTAATTACTATTTTTCAGACATTTCTTTTTAATGGTTCATGATTTAGTCAACGTCCACAAATTCCAGTTATTTTCGGAGAAAATTAAAAATTCTTATAAGTGATAGAAAGATAATTTTACCACATAAAGATTCTTCACATGAAACATTTCTTAGATACACTCTCACGGTTCTTGAAAGCCTGTGTTCAAAATAATAGTTTCGACCCGACTTCTTTCAAATAATTATGACACATGGAAATATGAAAGGCGACGCTAGAACCCATTTTATCGTCTTACACGAAATCAATTTGCATGCGAAGGTACCTAAATTGTGCCTTCTAAATCCTGAAAGAAAAGCTGTCTGCAAACTTCAAGCAATGAATAATGTATGAAGCAAATTCTCATTTCAGATCGCTCTAGGTTATCGTTTTACAAAGAAGGATAGTAATAAAAAACTCTTGAAAATAATGTGAATATTTCATTTTTATTTTTTTTTTAAAAAGCAATCTGTAAGTCCTTTTATAACTGTCTTCAAAAAAAAAATTCTGACTTTGATAATCTAAGTATTGTGATATTTCCATTAAATTTAGCAATTGCGAAGACTTTCATTCGTACAAATAAAATTTATAAGAGTGATTATTTACAAAAGAAAATAACTCGACGAATGCCAGAGCTCTCTTATGAATAATTCTCTCCTATGTATATAGTTGTAGCTGAGATTTGTTTGCTTTGATTTGAAAAAATAAATTATTTTATTTACCTCAAAGTAAGATCTGTTACAAAAAACATATTTTTGGATTTTGAATATCCATAAAAAAATTATTATGCTTAATACAGTTCGAGGTTTTCAAGTAATTCAACATATTAGTATGTTAGTGTAAATTCCACACATAAGTCTAAGAAATCTAGTGTTGTGTATTGTGTGAAAAGTTATTAAAACTACTGTTAAAAACTTCTTTTAAAAAAATGCAATGTTGAGTCTTCTTTCTATGTATATAATCATTTTTATGATGAATTTAATAGCTTACGATCTCTAAGTAAGTCATATGATATCAATTTAACCTGCTAAGGTTACGTTTCAAAACATTCATATTTTCTTTTAATATCGTAGAAGCAACGTTACGACTATTGGGGTAAAAAATTCACATTAAAATCTATATTTGCAACCTATGTTTATGTTTAATACTTAATTAATTACGGTACTTTTCAATTAGCCGGGCGCATAGGAAAAATCACCAAGTAATGTAGATTTCCGCCAAATTGCCTTACGACCATAAGGGGAATATTCGTTAGAAGCCATGTACTTTATTCTCTGAATTCAATCAAAACAAAGAGCGTTTTCCTTTCTTTCTTACATCTTAATTTTTGTTTTAAAAAATGATGAAAAAATGTGGGATTTAGCTAGAACTGAAGAAGATACAGTCTTTTTTTTCAAGAGAAAGGTATATTGTTAAAGAATGCAACATGCGATCAGATTCATGAATTAAAACTGTCTTTTTTGGACGGAATACGTTGACAATACAATTTTCCAACATGCCGCACGAAGAACATTTGCAATGGTTCATGGCTCGAATCGTACAGATTGAGTTGTTTATAGTACATTAATATTTGTTTATAGCTGAACTTGTTTTGCTTACTATTAATTAATATTCTTTATAGCTGAACTTTTCCGACTTTTATTCCGTTAACTACTTTATCATTCGCTTCGCTGGGCAACTTGGCTAGCTTTTGGTTCACAATTGGCGACATTTACGCCCGGTTAACACGAAAACGTACATTATTTACTCTAAGCATTGAAAACTTACTTAAGTGTTTATTGATAGGTATTGAGGAATAAAGGTAGTAAATCATTTTATAGTTTTAGTTTTATTTTATTTCAAACACGAAATTTGTTGGGTGATCAGGTACATTTTTGAATATATGTTTGTGTATTTATTGTTATTTATAGTTTTATTTTACGATTTCTCAAAAATATAAATCAGAAATAACAACCATTATATTGAAATAGAATTCAATGTTGACAAGGATTTCAGAATTGATGTCTTAATCTCGTAATGTAAGCACTTTTTTTGCCGCAACACATTTCATGTTCTAACTATATCTCTAAAGTTTATTATTTTTGTAGAGATTTATATATATATATATATATTTGGTTATATTACTATATGGTTGAGGACGAAAGAATCACTTTAAAATATACTATTGAAAGTTTCCCTAAATATAAATTAATGTGTATAAAAAAACAAAAAAACAACAACAAAAAAATGTTTGAAAATGTCAGATGTAAGAACTCCTTAAAGAAAGAAAAAAGAAACCAAAAGCAACGGTTATACTTAACAACAACGGTTATACTTAAAAAAAATAGGCATCTTTTTTATAAATTTGGATAGTGCGTAATGATAAAGTTAAGACTTTATTCAAAGCAAAATAAAAGAAGGACTTTCTTTGATTTTTTTATTTGTGGTAATATCTGTGCTTTAAATTATATATTATATTTTATCAAAAATATATATATATTTTTAAAATTTAGATGAACATATCTTCATATAAACCTTTCCGATATCGGTGCAACTCCAAATACATGCAAACTGATTTACAAAGAGAGTGAAGAGACCGTGGCATTTCCTCACTGTAACCGAGTGTCTCTAATAAACGGGTTGGGAAAAA
This sequence comes from Trichonephila inaurata madagascariensis, assembly GCA_019973955.1. NCBI lineage: Eukaryota > Metazoa > Arthropoda > Arachnida > Araneae > Nephilidae > Trichonephila > Trichonephila inaurata. The sequence continues at coordinate 73,643 of BMAV01013593.1, read as the reverse complement.
TCATAAAAATCCGTACATACTAACTTTATTTATACTTTATTATACTTTAAACATTAAATATAATAATTTATAATGTACAATGTGTAATATATAAGGCAATTTCAAACATCCTATGCTATTTTGACGATTATTTACACTGATCATCTCAAGAATACAAACTGTGAAACTAAATAACTGGAATATATCAGTGAATTGAAAATTTATCCTAAATTAGTTTTATAAGAAGTATAGTTTGAGAAACTTACAATTAATTTTACACTTTAATTTCTTAATGCTTGAGTCATTTGCATTAAATATTTTAAATGACGTTTCAGCTGTAAATTTAATTTGAAACAAATTATAAATAAGCTTTACAAAGTAGTCGAATCTTTTGAAAAAGTTAGCTTGGGAATTTTCTCACTTTGTAAATGAAGACACCATTTTACGAATCTTGGATTTTATAAGCCCTAATTCATTCTTTTGAAATGCACATGGATAAAAGAAACATTTATTGTACACTGATGAGCCAAAAATACTAATACAGGCATGCGTATGCAAATAAAGACATTGAAACAATCAGAGGGAGGCGCTGCGGTCGTCAAAGCCTATATAGGCCAACGACTGTTGTTAAATAAGTTACTTTTGCTACAATGGCAGGTTATAAAGATTTAAGTGAGTTTGAATGTGGTGTTATAGTCGGCGTACGTGAGAGATGGGACGTACCATCTCCGAGGTAGCGATGGAATTTGGATTTTCATGAACAACCATGTCACGAGTGTGTACCGTGAATACCGGGATTCCCATAAATCATCAAATCTATGACATCACTGTGGCCGTAAAAAGACCATGCAAGAACGGGACCAACGACGACTGACGAGAATCATGAAGCGTGATAGACTTTCAACCTTTCCCAAAATTGCTGCAGATTTTAATAATGGGCCATCAACAAGTGTCACCGGGCGAACCATTCAACAAAATATTATCGATATGGGCTTTCAGAGCCAAAAGCCCACTCGCGTACCCTTGTTGACTGCACAACACAAAGCTTTGCACCTCGTCTGGGCCCGTCAACGCCAGCATTGTACTGTTGATGAGTGGAAACATGTTGCCAAGTCTGACGAGTCTCGTTTACAATTTAATCGAGCTGATGGACGTGTACGGGTATGGAGACAACCTCATGAATCCATGAACCTTACATATCAATAGGGGACTGCTCAAGCTGATGGAGGCTCAATGATGGTATGGGGATTCTGCAGTTGGCGTGATATGAAAGCCCTGATACGTCTAGATGCGACTCTGATGGGTGATATATACGTAAGCATCCTGTCTGATCACCTGCACCTATTCATGCCCATTGTGCATTCCGACTGACTTGGGGAATTTCAGCAGGACAATGCGACACCCCACACTTCCAGAATTGCTACATATTGGCTCCAGGAGCACTCTTCTGAATTTAGGCACTTCCTCTGTCCACCAAAATCCCCCGACATGAACATTATTGAATATATCTGGGATGTCTTGCAACGTGCTGTTCAGATGAAATCTCCACCCTCTCTTACTCCTACTGATTTATGGACAGCCCTGCAGGATTCATGGTGTCAATTACCTCCAGCATCACTTCAGACATTAATCGAATCCATGCCACGTCGTTTCGCGAGACTTCTTCGTGCTTGGGGGGCCCTTACGCGTTTTTTGGCAGGTGTATCATTTTTTTTTTTTTTTTTGGCTCTTCACTGTATAAGGTGAGAAAAATCTTTTCTTCTGTGATGGGGCTGTACATTGGTACTTCTACCTTTGCAGACTTATTACATTCCCCAGGAGCTGGTATCACTTTTTAAGGCGGCACTATTGAGGCAATACCAATAACCGCAATTAATTTTGACGCGCAGTTTCTTCTCCAGAGGGAGGACCTGAGGTTTGCAGAGGTGAAATTTGTACTTATAAATTTAATTTTTCCAAGAGCATCCGAGCCAAACGGACACTCAAGGGATCTTTTTCAGGCCGTATAATCATATTACATGACCGCTGTCAATTTTCTGCATCAGGAAAATCCACCGACTTATTTCAGGGTCGATTCTGCAACCTTGAATACAGAAAGCCAGCGACAAACCCACTACGTCACCCAGCCGGCGAAGTGAGAAAATGAAACAAATTCATTCTTGTAAATACTATACAAAATGCCATTTCTCATTTAAATAGAATCTTGCGTCTAATATAAAAACGAAGATGTATTTTTACGCAGAAAAGTTAACTCTTTACTTGAACACAGACATAATTAATCAACTATTAACATTTCTAAAATTATTCACACATAATACAATGCTTCATATTTTCATTTCGCTTTCTATGGCGGCTCGGTGGCTTAGACGTTGCATGCTTACCTCGTAAGCTCAAGGTTGCGGGTTTGATCTCAGTTACATTCGAGAGATTTCCTGGATATGAAAATAATAGGCATGCATGCCAGAAGATTATGCTGCATATAAAAAATCCCTTGAGTGTCAACTTAGTTCTGGAACTCTTGAAAAAATTAAACCACGCTAATAGATATAACATTTCACGAGAACTTGAATTAAATAAATGCAAGCGTCAAATATTTGGTAGCAGGAGCCTCCAATAGTGCCATCAATAACATGGTTCTCACACTTGGATGCAAAGGCTAACCTGCCAAAATTGAAGCTTCATTTGAAAAAGAAATCACGTTTTGTGTGAAAATTTCAAAAATATTGAAGCGCAATACAAGAATTCTTTTGCATATTAAAACAATTTGCTTATATATATTATTTAAGTATACAATTTTTTAAACATATTAAACATAGTTTTCTATTTAAAGTATTTTTTTGTATGAATTCGTTATAGAAATTTAGAAACCACTGGCCATCATATTCTCACATTAAATCTACGTACAATGTTTTAAAAAATGTTCTGTGCTTTTTAAGCGGCATAGATGTAATCAGATTACTGTATGAAGTTTTCACATCATTTTAAGTAAAAGGCCTGCAAATTATTCGTTGATCTACTCGAAGTTGAAATTAACTTACACCTTTAACCAGAAAAGAGAGAGAAAAAAAACATAATTTCATAAAAATAAATTGTTCATCTCTTCTATGCAACGACGCAGATATTAAGGCGTCCGCTCCGGTGTCATAAGAATTTATTGACAAACACAACTTCGAAAGAATATGAAAATGCACTTAATGCGAAAATTTTGCACGTCTTGATTGAATTACTTTGGAAAAGTCTGAAGAAAATTGTTTCTCAAAGCGAGATTAGGTATTTGATGAACACGAAATACATGTGGTAAAATGTATTAGAGTGATTAATTTCTTAAAAATTTAACAAAAATTTTTGAAACTTGCTCTTACAAGTGTTTGCAATTAATTAAAATCATCGTTTCCATTTTTTTTATTATTTATTTATTTTTATGAATAATTTATTTTTAGGATATTCTCACGTAACAGTACGTTTTAACATAATTTTTGTTTATTTCGTGTGAAAGAAATAAAGATATGGACAAAAATGTTCCCCTTTTGATTTTTTTTTTTGTAGATAGTAAATAATTCTTGCAATGATTCTACATACATACAACTTTTATGAACAACCAATCCAGCATTAAAATAATGATTTTGTTGAGGTAGCAATAGTTTTTACAAACACCAAACTGATTCTTTAATAATGTCCTTTTATGGGTTAAATCTGATACTAGTTAAGCAAATTAAATGCTTTTAAAACTTTTTAGTAAACATGTTCGATGTGGAGAATCCGTGAAGGATGGAGTCGAGGTTATCCAATGCGATCACGTAGAACAGCATCCCACCATTTTGCTCCTCAATCTCAAAAGAAAGGCTTCCTTCCTCATTTTTGTAAAAAAATATACACACGTACACATATATAAGCTATTTTGTTTCAAATTAGTGGTAACTTTCGCTAGTTAAAATTTTTCTTAAAAATGATCTTTCGGATGCGAAAATAGTATGAAATGGTAATTTTTTCTTGCAATCCTACGCTTGGTATATATATTAGTTTGCCTTTAAAAATTGATATAATTATAAATATATTGATCACTTTTTTAATTATTTTTTTTTTCCTTTCTATAAAGCCTTAATTTACAATTTATTAGTATAAGATTAAAAAAAGTTGTATTAAAAATATACAGAATTTTAACGCAATCATTTGACATAATTTTACAGTCTTTAAGGCACAAGTATATATGTAATAATTTTGTACTTAATCTTAAGCAAACGGGAGTTACATTTTTGGCTTCTATCTCATTTAATTAAAATGAAATAATACGACAATTTTCATAATTTTGAAATAGAAACAAAATAAATTAAATGATGCAATCGCAATAAATTTTGACTTCCTGAAGAAACTTGCTCAAAAAGTACTATTTTAAGCAACTGTTCAATATTTCATGTAACTGAGAATATCTTAAGCTCATATTATTTAGAATAACATGATGCAAAGAGAAAAAAAAGTTTGATCGTAATAATATAAATTATCGAACAAGATGAAACATACGCTTTTGAATATTCCAGTTTTACCACTTCATTAAGGGAATTTTCTTTTTATTTGCATTAGAAATTTGGCATAACACTTTAAGTTTACATGGAAAGGCAATCCATTATACCCAACATAAAATGTGCACATTTAAAAGTATTAAAATTTACACAATCAATAACTTGCTGTTATCCCAATTTACTAACATGGCTTTTTGGGGGGGAAGGCTTATGCCGCTCTCCTTGCTGGGACATTCTGTTCAAATTCGCAAAGTGCTAAAAGGCAAATTGGTGTAAGTCACAAGGAATACTATTAAAATATAGCTTTTAGTTACTTCAGCAAATAATTGAAATTATTGTGATACCTTAGATGTCCATAAACGTGTTCATATATAAATACTTAAAGAAAAACAAGTGATATAAAAAAAAGTCAATTCCTACTTCGATCAACAAAGAAAAACTTTATTTTAGCTACTTTTTATTAAATAGTTACAATCAATATAAATATGTACATACATAGGACAGAATCACAACATTAAGTGGTAATTCATTTTTATTCATTATCATTAAAGTTTCGTATTGTCATCCAAGTCAACCATGCATGTAAAATTTCAGTTCAACTGAATGCACGTGAGAAAATCTTTTTCAAGTCTTTCATGTTTTGACACAAGTCACCAACGTGGCTGTATTTGTAATTCTTTAAATAATTAGTTTTAATTAATTAATTTTTATTAATTATTATTAAGTTATTGTATTGTCATCCAAAATAATCATGTATATAAGATTTCAGCTCAACTGAGCGCTTTAAAACGTATTTTATCAACGATTGAAAGTTCCACCAAGATAAATAAATAAATAAGCAAACAAATAAATAAATATATAGAGAAGGTGACCTAATAGTAGGAATTGAATAAATAAAAACCAGAAATGAATGTTTTTGTAATTTTGTTTAATGTTGTTATAATTTATATTCCATGAATGTCTGATGATGTACCTGATTCTAATAGAATCCAGCACAAGAAGGAAATAGTTGTACAAATATTGCCTAAAAAGTCCTAAGCAACTATGCATGTGATGTGCAAGAACCTGATGATAAAAACATTCAATAGATTGTAGCGGTATCACCTACATAAACCAGTAACAGCCTCCGGGCAGAGGTGATCACTTTTGTCTTGTGGTATGTTACTTGGCTGCGAATCCATAGGCTGTGAGTTTTGTCCTCCGGATATGCACCATTTCATTGGTGACCCTGGCTTTATTAAGAAGATCTCAACCTACTGATTTAACCTGGTGCTATTTACCCGCAAAAAGAGCCATCAAAATTCGTCGATCCACTTGACGCAGAAACCAAAAAGTCGTCAGACTCACTTGACGCAACAACTCACACACTACACACGCTCCCCATTACAAATATTTCTTTCGTTCACCTATCCCCCATATCGCACTGATGGGGGAGTATTGTAGCGGTCTCATTTACATAAACCAGTAACAGCCTCCACACACAGACAAAGATGATTACTTTTGTACAGTGGTATGTTATTTGGCTGCGTATCCATAGGTCGAGGCTTTTGTCCTCTGGATATGAACCACTTCTATAAAAATTTCGTTGTCTCAAAGAAGGAGAACCATTTAATATGATTGCCTGCATGTCTAGAGTATGATGTTTAAAAACCTTTATTACATACAAGAAAACTGATATTTTTTCTTAATTCCTATTTCGCAGTGTTGTGTAACATAATTTTGAGCCCTGTGAAAAGTAGAATCTTGATAAGAATGTAAAGAAAGTAAGAAGAGAAAAATAAAAGTAATATAATAATCATCCTTATTTTTTGTTGTTGTTGTCGTGTATGACAAAGTACAAAGGTGGTAATAAAGATCTAGTCATATATTCCCCCCAAAGCCTGAATCGCTGCCGTAGAAACATCCATGACACGATCCGAGTACAGAAAGCCCATGCTGCAGTCATTATCTATTTTAAAAAGGGCACCAACAATGGAAGGACAGCTAAAAAGGTGTTTGGGATCCAGTTGCGTGCCTTGGAAGTGCGTGCATTCCACCTCTCCTTATTTATTACTACCAGTTGATTTCCAGGAATGTTCAGAGAAGATTCACTTATGGATATCATGGTACTAAAAAAGAAACTTTACCTTGCAAAAAAAAATACTGCTTTTATAAAAAACTTATAATTTCTATGTACTGTCGATTTTTATAAGAAGGAATATTGCTGAAAATTGTGTGGACAATTTTTCTTCAACTTTCTCCAATTACAAAAACATTTAAAATGTGGGAGTATAAGTTTCCATAATGAGAGAGAATAAATATTTAAAGGAATAATTCACTTTTTTTAGAAACTCGGGTTTAAGCAAATACTCTATAAGACTATAATGAAATAAATATGTCCTGCATTTCTTCGTAAATGAAAAAATAATTGAATTTATACTAGAACCATGTGATTTATGTTGTATTTTGTATGAGTATGAAATGATAAAATATAGGCATGAAATTTTCAAATGATTTTAGTATATAAAACATATATATGTATTTATTTGACTGACTATAATTACACCAAATGTACTTCTATTTCATATATAATAACAATACTAAACATAATGTTACGTAGATCCGAGGGCTCGAGGATTTTATGCAAAACAATCACAAAGAAAATAAACAGTTCTTCAAGAGCGATGCGAATTTATTATCAAAAATCCAATCCTCTAAATACAGGATTCAGCAGCAATATTTACAGGGTAAATATCCGAATGTCTTCGTATCTTCAACAACAATCAAACACAATAACCACTGTTTAAAAATACACGTAAGTAAAGATTATTCACAAGCACAGCCGAGACAATCGCTAGTCAAAACAATCCTCACTACTCGCTGGTTTAATCCAGACTCCTCGCCGTTCAGGCGAGCATCTTTTTATAGGCGCGACAGAAACTTCCAGAAATATAACAGCTCGTGTCATTGAACGTGACACTAGTGGAGAGATCTACTACTTTCTAGAAGATTCCAGAGGGTTCCGAACTCGCCATAATGGTCACCAAAGACGCTAAAATGCTCGCCAAATTGGCCGCCAACATGGTCGCCGAAAATGATGCCAACTTGGCTCTACCGCCAATATTTCGCCAAGTTCTCATTGAATCGCCATTATAACGTAAGGGGCGGCATTGCTTGTGAATAGCACATTTTTAACATGAAATAAATATAACATAGAGTAATATAAATACATTAAACACTCAAATAAAAATTATTTACACTATTTACACAAAATTCGTAACAATATTTATAGTATGACTCTGTTTATTCAGTTCCTATTAGCTCACAATCTCCCTACATATATATTGTTCAAATGTTCAGTCGTTAATAAAATACATTTTAAAGCGCTCAAATGAGATGAAATTTTATATATACAATTACTTTGGATGACAATATGGTAATTTAATTATAATTAATAAAAATTAATTGATTAAAGCTAATTATTCAAAGAATTACAAATACAGGCACATATTAGCATCACTTTTGGCGGCTGAGCGACCATTTTGGCCAGTTGTGTCAAAACCTTACAAGTTTTTTTTCTCATATTTTCAAGCTCTCATTTGAGGTGAAATATTCTATACACGATTGTTTCGGGTGCCATAACGATAATTTAATCATAATTAATTAAAATTTATTGACTTAAATTAATTATTTGAAGAATTACTGATAGAGCCACGTTGGCTTCATTTTGGCGGCGTGGGTCAAAACTTTAAAAGATTTTTTTTTCTTTTTACCTCACGTTGTAAAACATTAATTTGAAATGAAATTTTATATACACGATTATTTTGGAGGACAATACGATACTTTCATAAAATTTAATTGGCATCTTATACTGTGATTTTGTCAAATGTGTAATTATTTGATAAAAAGTAACAAAAATAAAATTTTCTTTGTTGACCTAAGTAGTAATTGACTTAATTTTTTTTTGTTACATTTCTTGTTTTTCTTTTAATTCTAAAATAATAATGCTATAAAATGAAAATGAAATACTTAAATATTTCATTATTGCATTGAAAAATATGTCAATTGCAAAAGTATAGCAACTCAAAAAAATAAATATTTATGGTAAAATGCAAAAGTGAGAAAGAAGGTAAATATCCCTGTTATAATCGTCATTAAGCCATCATAGGAATTTCGCCTTTGTAACACCATCCTAAAAGTAATAAACAATATTTAATTCTTATCCGAAGAAGGTATTTTATAAGATAATATGAATTATTGCTCATCTTTCTAGCAAACTTCTAGGTTGTGTATATAAGGATGAAAAATATAACCTTAACGATATGTGTTTCTGAAAGAAATGAGATTTCCAATAAAAATGTGATGAATAGAAAACATTTGGCTCTCGCTCTTCATCGTTCGAGATCATCAATATCATTGACTAAAATAAATGTTTCAGTATTCTAGGTGGCAGATTTAGAGTAGGAAATAATAGGATAAAAAATCATGTACTCTATCATTTAATGGCTCTGACCACGGAATATTTGAAAGAGATAAAGTCATTGTTGTATAAAAAAAAAAGAAAGGTTATTTGTTTTGAATATATTTTGATATAAAATTTCAAAAGTTTTTCCGTGCTTACAAAATTTAGTATTTCAAAATGTAAGACAATACTATTGTATTTTCTGTGCACTGCAATCCATAAAATTATTCCGAAGACCGGAGTGCAATAAAAAGACCTTGACAGTGTTTGCAACGCATTTACTTATTTCTGAGGATTTTCTTATTTATTTCGTTTCTACTCCCTACCCCAATACACCACATACGCTCGCTTTTATGTTAAACGGTGGTATTGGGGAGTGAATCACGTAATTTGTAATCGGCACTGAAGGAATTAATTATAAGCCGTACAAATGATCAAGATAAGTTTTAATTTTTGTGTATAATTTCATATATGGCAAGTCCATGTTGTTTTTTAGTAATTAAGTCAGTGTTAATGCATATTTTATTTTTAATTATGCCAAAATGCATTTTGTTTGTTTACTTTCAGTAAATCAATAATGTTTTTAAAAAATAATCTTTTGTTTTCTAATTTTTAATATGCTCGCGCCACCCTATGGGGGGTCCGTCTCATAGTTTGAGAAACGTTGTACTAGAGTGTTTGAATTAGTTAGGACAAACATATCTTTTTCTTTACTAAGCTGGTATGTGATTAACAGTGTGATGGCTCGAACCCCCTCAAAAAATTATATTTGTCTCGAAGCAACATTGACTGTAATTTACTTGTCTGACTGATTTTAGTGTATCGGTAGCTCAGTTGTAAGAATTTCAGTGTTGCAGCTGGTGATTATAACAGTGCATTCCATGTAACAACTGTTATTTTTGATTGCTCAAAGATGGATATTTCTCCGAGAAGCGTTCTAAATTAATTGTTCGTAATGAACATGTGTCTATGACTGTGAGAGATGCAGCTACTGTAGTTGGGGTGGGGAAGTCAAGTGTTTCAAGAATTTAAAGAAGTTTTCAGGTTTCCAAATCAGCGTCTCCAAAAATAAAAGTGAAAATGTGGGTGCAAACAGAAAACAACTCCAAAAAATAATAAAATTCTAATAAGAAATAGAAAAATAAATCGAAGGAAGACAATCACAGACCTTTGGAGAGAATTAATGGATTATGGAATTGAAGTGAGAGTACCTCAACTGTACGGAAAAGGTTCCTGGAAGTAGGACCTAAAGCAACAAGACCAATTAAAAAACTATTTCAAACTTAGAAAATCATGAAGAAATGCTTAGAACGGGCAAAAAAATGCAGACCATTGACTGTGAACAACTGGAAGGAGGTGATTTTCAATGATTAAACGCACTTATTTGTGCAGGAATACATATAAAGCGTAGTTAGAAGAAGTGATGTTGAAACTCTGCTACAAGAGAGAGATGATATCCAATAGACTGTAAAACACCCTTCTAGGCAGATGTTTCGGGGTTTATTTCCAACAATAGACGCTAGAAGCTCTTAGTTTCTTCTTAAATACATGATCAATTCTATCAAATACATAGAATTATTATACAGCAGATGGTTCCATTCATGGAAACATTTGACGGAACATTTCAATATGACTTGGTCCCTTGTCACGCTTCGAAATTATTCCCGACTGTTAGGTGAAAATATAAAATAAAATTACTTTATTGAGTAGGTAATTCCCCAGACCTAAATCCTATTGAGAACTTATGGCATATTCTCTAGAATTGTATAGCTAAGAAGAATGAAATGACATTAGAACAAATTGTAAAAGTGTTATGCAAGTGTGGTTCCACAATGATTACACCAGTAACATGTGAACTACATGAATTGATTCAATGCCAAGACATGTTCAAAAGGCAAATTCTGCTAAAGGAAGATATACTTCTTTGTACTGATATTGAGATTTTTAAGTCTATACTTAAGGTATATAATGATTCAAAGCCAAGGTTCTTGAAAAAAATTGTCTTTTTTCCACTTGTTCCCATTAATTCGAATTGTATAGTAGATCATATTTTTATTTGATTTATGTTTCCAAATATATATATATATATATATATATATATATATATATATAT
>BMAV01013593.1:51372-62493 GCA_019973955.1 Trichonephila inaurata madagascariensis | reverse complement strand
ATATATATATATATATATATATATATATATATATATATATATATATTGATAAATTTATTGATAAGATGGATAACATTGAGCTTTATTTGATTAGGAATTTACAAAAAAACTATCAGTTATTCAATGTTTTTATCAAATTCAAGTCATAGTATCAGATTGGTTACGGTCGCAATGTTTCAACGGAACGACCTTTCGTATGCAAACATATTCTTGAACTCCCATCATTTGCCTATGAATACAAGCTACCACCGTAAATTGCCACATAAAATAATGGAAGATGCTTAACATAATTAAAGATGGAACTGACTGCCGACTCGTTGCATGATATAAAATTTAGGTAATGATGTAATGAGCAAAATGTCACCTCGTTTAATTAACTTACTTTCTTTAAAAAATGAAAATTATAAACTGCTCAAAATAATGAGTAACGTAGATTTATATATCCGTAATTGTAGTAAGAAAAGTAAATTGTTGTAAAATATTTTTTTTTACTTCTAATGAGCTGCAGATTGGTGTTTTATTATTGCAGAAGCTGGTATCTCTTTTTAGTGCGGCACCATATAGGAGGATACTAATCGCCGCAGGTAGTTTTGAAGACCAGTTTCCTCCCTGGAGGGAGGCACATGAGATCTAACGAGTACTAGGATTAAATTTTGCCGAGCCCAAGTCAAATAGACACTCTAGGGATCTTTTACATGTCGTATAATCATACGACATAGCTGGTGTCGATTTTCAGCATCATGAAAATCCACTGACTTGGGTTGAACTTGCAATCTTCGGTGCAGAAGGTCAGTGACAAACCAACCACGCTATCCAGCCGGCTTTGTTATAAAACACAAAAAAAGCCATACTTTTTATTTATTTATAGGAGTAGTTCTCTAATAAGTTACGAAAAATTATTTACTAAAGTGCCTAGGAATTTTTACCTTTTAGGAACCTTTGAATCGGGGTTTTTCGACAATTTAAATGGTTTTAGAAAGTTGTACGTTATTATAATTTTGCAAGAACATTAAATAACTCTAAAATTATCGTATTATTTACATTTTTAACAGCAAGAATCCTTTCCAGGTATTTAAAATAGGTTAAAATTTTAAAAAGTACTTATTTGTGTGATAATTATTAGGCATTGAGATATGTTTCGGAAAACATCAAAAAATAATATTAGAACTTATTTATAGAATTATAGTCAAGATAAACTGTTTTCAACACATTCGATGTTACTTTGAGAGTTGCCAATAAAATATACCGTAAAATACGGCGTATAACACAAACTTTTAACACACACACACAAAAAATTAAAATTAAGGGTGCGTGTTATACATTGGGTATAAAAACGATAGCTTTAAAAATAACAAAAGAGATGAGCATTAAAAAAATTTAATTCTATTTGTATCGAAAAATATTCTTTATTTAAAAGAAACGACTTCCCTTACAAACTAAAAGAGTTGTAATTCTAGAAGTCTACTATTTTTTCAAAAGTATGGGATAATATATCTTATCCCTTTAAGACCCGAATTATTTTTATCTTTAAATATTAAATTCTTCTGGTTATTAATACTATGTAGACCCCAATAACACTGGGAAAAATAATAAAAAAAATTCCCGCTCCCCCTCTGGGACGTAGACGCCCAGAGGTCAGGTCACCTATGAAATTTTACGAGGTATACATTTTTTTAAATCTAAATTGAAAAAAGAAACAAACTTAATTCAACTAAAATTGTTACAAATAAGGAAGTTATTGATGTATAATTAACTCTTTTACTAATTCACTATTTATTTATTGTAAAAATCCTTTGTTTTGTTTTTAACAAGTATGAATAAACATTGCAATTTTCACAACATGTTTTCGAACTACTTTCGTAGTTTTCAAATCTGCACTTGCGAGGCCTTAAAATGTCATCAACACATCAAAATTGGCTATACATAAGAAGCCTTTTATCCTGGAATGGCCAGGATAAAAGGCATGACATGTATAGCAGGTGGATTATAACGCTTCGATCTTCTTTCGAGGGCAATTACAACACTGTTATCTTCATCATCGGTTAAAATATTTTTGTTAGTAGGTGAAGAGGCTTATAATGCTTCAACTATCTCTAACTTAAATTTTAAGCGATCCATTTTGATTTTTAGAGGTATTTTATTTAATACTGCATCTTGATTGCACAGAAACCAAGAATTTGCAACAGCTTAATCAATGTAATGAATGTGTTCAAGAGACTTTGATGGTAAAGAATGATCCAAAATTGTCTTTCCATTTCAAATGTTCCCATGTTTTTCTTCATCGCTTTAATCTGAATTTGATACTCCTTCTAGTATACATGAATCACATGTTTTGTTCGCAGCATCGTCATCATCCGAGAGATAACTAAGTTCTAATATAAGTTCAGTCTGATTTATTTATCAATTGCAAAATTTTTTCTGTGAGAATTCTCCTTCTTCTCCTTCCTGAAAAAGTTTTCGGTTAAAAGTTAGCACAGTATTCCATTAAAATTAGTAAAATGTATCAGAAATTTTGTTATATGAAAAAAATATATAATATATTTAAATTATAATATATATAAACGATCGTGAGGGTAACGAAATACCAGGTCCTACAAGCAACATTAATAGAACACAGATATTTTTTCTATTTTACAATTATTTAAACATTTATACAAAAATTTGTATCCAAGCAATTAGAAATATATTTATAATTACCTTTTTACGACAGATAAAAAGAAGATGTGTTTTCATTGTATTTAAAAACATAGCTAGATTTTCCAGCTGAAAGCAAAACATGGACCACAACTATCGTCTGTTGATGAAAAGTAATACTTTACACTTTCTGCAAACTGACTCAATTGTTAGATTCACGATATTCTTACATACGACTATTCCAGAAGCAAAAACGTATAAGAATATCTAACTCGCACTATCATGTGGGTTGGGTCTTGGAGGGTAATACATGACTTCAAAACATAAGAGCAATGTACACTAATATTTCAGATTTCTTCATGAAAAAAAGTGGTGTACGTGATACGGCGAATATATCTAAAAATCAAAAAATTGAGCTTGTAAGTATAGGTGAACGTTATACGAAGGATTTTACGGTACTCAATTTTACGAAAAATAAGTACTTTGAGTATTAATCTGAATATCTTTTCATCTTGAAATATCGAACAGAAATGTAACTAAATTAGATAAGATTAATTAATTTTACTTTCTCTAAGCCCTTATCACTAATTAAATGATTAATAATTAACCTATTAATTGTTAGAAAGCTACTAAAATTTGCTAGTGAATAAAACGGAACTAAGCAAATGCACATAGATATAAAATATGTTTATATAAAGATTAAAAGGATTTAAGGTGTCCGACTAGGTTCGGAACCGTGATGTTGCAAAAGCTTACAAACGCGTAAGTTTTCTTTTATATTTAATGTCACTTAGAATATAATAGATGTATAAAATCGTGTATAAGAATATTATTACAATAAAATTTACTTAAAGGCAATAATTTGGCAAAAACTTAACTTAGATTTGCCTATTTTCATGAAATTTTCCTTTTAAGAAAAATCCTTCTATAATAATAATATTGTCCTTATATATAAATAAGACTTATTTAGTAAGCCAGAGCAAGAATTTTTGAAGAATTCACATTATTTTCAGAGTTATCCCCAATTTGAAATAGTTATCTGTGTTCTTTTGTTATAATTTCTTCCCTCTGATGTATTAAAATATGGATAAATCCACTTCTAAGCAATATATTTCTAAAATCCTAGTTAAGGCCGTGTACCGAGTTCTGAACTATATATAGGCAGAATATTATTATTATAGAATCATAAAGAAAATGTTTCGAAATAGTTACTTCTATCTAAGTTATTGTATTTAAATAATGTTTCATAGTATTACTATTCTTAAAACAGTTTTATACGTTTATTCTGATCTAAGTGACCCTAAATATTAAAAAAAAAATCCTTTGTATGCTTTAGCAAAACCACGTAGATCCAAACATATTCGATTAACTTAAATAAATATTACTTCAATATTGCATCTAAACCAGTTTCTCAAATTGTGGGGTGCCCCCCCCCCCCGCCTAGAGGGTCATGGTAATTCTTCGAGGGGGCATGAGCATATTGAAAAGTCAAAAACAAAAGATTGTTTTAAAAATTATTAATTTACTGAAAGTAAACAAACGAAATACATTCTGACAAAAAAATAAAAAACACCTTTACAATGATATAATACACTTATAAATGTATCAGTACTGCACAATGCATTTTATAATTAATTTAACAGTATTAAGTTAAGAACACGTTTAATAAGTAACTGTGAAACCATGGGATTGTCATATATAAAATTATGTACAAAAATTAATATTTATCTTGATTATTGGTGCGGTTTATAATTAATCCCTTAACTGCTGATTAAAATTTACGCAATTCGCAACCCAATTTCACCGTTTTCTTCGTAAACACGCATGTGTGATGTATGGGGGGAGGGAGTGAATATTAACGTCGCACTGTTCAGCTACACGAGGGCTTTTGGCGACGGACCATGTAATTTTGAACCATGGTCAAGTAACGTGGACGACACCTGAGCTGGCTCCTCCCTCTCCTAACTACCACACCAACGGGAGGAGGTTTCAGCTCTGGACAGATTTAGCGTGCATCGCTGCCCTACACGGCGGGTCTTTAGTGGTACTGGGCTCGAACTCGTGTCAAAGCCAGCCACGATCCGATACCTATACCACTGGGCTACCGCGGCCACAGGGTGGGGGGAGGATGGAAAGGATTAAAAAAATAAGTAAAACATTTTCTGAAATAATTAAATCCTTCGCAAACATTGTCAAGATCCTTTTATTGCATTCTAAAGCCTTTAGAAATATTTTATAGATAGGTGTTTATAAAGAAGAGCTTACTTCGGAAAGACGTATTTATACTTCTGGGACAATTAAGGCACCCGACTAGGTTCGAAGAACAATTTTTTCAAAATTGATTTTCAGAAGAATTTTATTGTTTTAAAGAACATAAATAGGCTTAAAGAGTTATAATTATCAAATAAATACCATGCATCACCTGTTTTTGAAAAAAAAAAATATTTTTATAAAATTTTTAAAAAAAATTAAATTTTAGGAAAAACAGCATAAAAAAATATCTTGGACATAATGTAATTTTAATTGCATTGATATGTTTATTGTTCCACGTGAAGTGTCACAAACCGCAGGTTAAAAAATATTTTCAAAAATAAATATTTAATAAGCATTCGAACTTCACGTTAATGATTTTTCGTCAAAATTACTCTATATTCTAAGCTAAAAAGTACTATAAAATGCGATTACATGTAAGTATCTTAAGACCTGCGGTTTGCTACACTCTCAAGGGCTTATAACATAAGTGTTGCAAATTTTATTGAATTTTATATAATTGTTTTGGAGATATCACAGTTTTCGTGCAAAAATTATCGTGAAAATTTCATTCTTCAAAAAACACACACATTTAAAAAATATACTTATAAGTAACATAAAGTAAATATTAAAAAAAAAAAACTTAAAATTCTCCAGTTTTGTATGTAATTCCTTCTTCTTCCTCAATTTTTATATTTCTTTGTTTTCGAATGGCCAAGTTTTCTTCTGCGGGTTTTTGCTGTTGGCAGTGAGTGACGTTTCGAATCTGCAATGCGCTCATTATCGAAGGATTTTTGTCCCCGTACAGTATAATAACGCGAAACAATACCCATTTCATTTAATATGGAAATTATTCCCTGAAAGCCATTATTAAACTGCAGAACAGCAATATAAAAACTTAAACGCGCGATGTTTGATGCTCAATAAAAACTTCTGATAATATCTGCCACAAAATTGCATTAAAACTTTCGTTTGGATTTTGAGTTTTGCCGTGTGTGTGTAAACATTTCTTTAAAAGATTTCTGTCACACAAATCCATATAAACTGGCTTTATCGTGTTAACAATATTTTGTGGCAGTCCAAAGGATTTATCCTGATACACAATATTAGAAGCTTTAGCCCGTTGAAATTTACACCAACTTTCAGCTCCGACAGGGCACTGTCCATGTTTTGGTTGATGTTTTGATGAGCATCAATGAAAGAAGGCAGCAATAACAGCAGACTGCATTTTGTCCAAGTTCCCAATATTGCTTCGAATAGCAATTCCATAGTAATTCTGTAGCTTATTAATTAAACCATTAGTCAATTTACCTTCCCCCCCGAGTCCTTTATTTCTGCTTTTCAATTTTCGAAGCCTTGTTCCAATTCTTTTTTGAATATGCCCTATACATTCTAGCTTCGTAACAGAATCTTTCCCGTAAATGTCCTTCACGGCATCAAAAGCTTTGGAATCTCCATCCCCATAATAGTCTCAGTGTATCGTAACATTCTATGATCTTCCGACCTCTCAAAAATTCGATAAGCCTCAACCGGTTCCATACTGGATGAAGATCCTTTATGATGATTACAACGCAATTTCACATTATGTTGCTCCGTCTTTGAATTGCTTTTTCTACAAAACTGAGATAAAGTTTCAAAGTCAACAATTTTCCCAGTATCAACAGATATTGCACTAACACAACCATTTAGCGAAGAAAAACCACGCCGCTGCCAGGTACCATCCACCGAAACACCACAATTTACAGTATCATGTATATATTTTTTTAATTGCCTAATACCTTTTGCTGCGTCATTCATTATTTTTTCTCCAATGGAAGTAGCAGCACTGAGGAATTTTTTTTCTTGTTGGCGGAATGCAAGCTTTGAGAGAAAGGGAGGTAGATTCAAAACAGCACAAAGTTTTCTTCCTGCTGAAACACCTCTACCTATCAATCTTAAGCTATAAACAAAACGAGTATTGAGTTCATTCATTTTGTCTAACTTTTTAGAAGTACAAAATGCCGATATGAAACTGCAATTTTTGCAGTGCAAAGTAAAGTTTGACGATAATCCAAACCTTTAATCTTCTACAAGATAAAGGCTTCCTGCTGTACAATTTTTTGTTGGGCAACACAATAAAGCAAAAATACCAATTAAAATTTCCAGATCAATCAACCTGTTTCCAGTTAAATGTTCTGAAATGTTACTTTCATCATTATTTACCTGATTACATTGCTGTAGCTTTAGTGAACTGGCGGTGATAATTTCTTCCTTGCATGAAGCAGTTTCAGAGCATGTATTTTGGTTCCCATGAAACTTCCTTTTACGGGGACGATATGAACGACATTTACCCATGATTTCAGGTAAAATAAATTTAAGATTAAATTAAAATAATTTAAATTCTAAAAATAAAGCAAAATATAGAAAAAAACAGAATTGAGATAGGCGTGGTAAATCTAACGTCGAATGTAAACAAACACGGAATAGTGATAGTCTTAAAATTCCGTTGCCAATCGTTTGCAACAAAAATGTTTGAAATAATTATTAGCAAACTGTGGCTTAGTAAACAGATAATTAAAATTTTGTTTTTTGAAATTCCATTTTAGGGAAATAATAATTAAACACTGCATATGTCGCTCACTTCCGGTACAAATGACATTACTTCCGGTTTCGTTTTCAACTACTATGACTTATTAAAAAATTGCTATATCTAGAGTTCTAATTTACGTAAAATTAAAATAAAGACTGTTTTGGAATCTTAAATGTTGGGGCTTTGTTTTACAATCATAAAAAAAATTCGACATTTTTGTTAAAAAACACTTTTTCAACCTAGTTGGATACCTTAACTATTTGGCTGTGAGTTTGATTGATTGAATATTAACGTCGCACTGTTCAGCTACACGAGGGCTTTTGGCGACGGACCACGTAGTTTTTAACCATGGTCAAATGACGTGGACCACACCTGAGCTGGCAACCCCCTCTCTTAACTACCACACCAACGGGAAGACGTTTCAGCTCTCGACAGATTTGACTTGCATCGCTGCCCTACAAGGCGGGTCTTTAGTGGTACTGGGCTCGAACTCGAGACAAGGCATGCAACGATCCGATACCTATAACACTGGTCTACCGCGGCCACATTTGGCTGTGAGAGACATTTACATACGCCGGTGGAGTACACTAGTACTTAAGAGGTTAAAGTCGTATTATAACCTTAACGCCAAAGTATAGTATTATTGAATAAGTATGCATTGTTATTGTAAGGAGGGGTGACAATGAAAATTGTGGTTGAATATTGGGTTTCAAACATTGATACTTTGAGAAGCACTGATCTAATCTATATTTATATAGAAAAATTTTACTTGTTTCCGTAATCGAATAAAATGTCCTAATATCGTTCCTCGCCTTTGTGATCTTAGTCATAATTCAAGAAATTTCTTATGCTTTCCTTCAACGGTATTTTATTCAATAAATCAAAACTTACTGTTCTTCTAATAGAAAAATTATACTGTGAATAAAATGATGGTTTTATTTTGATTAATAAATCTAGGACCCATATTCTGAAGAATTTTTTTTGTGTGTATGAATAATGTATTCTTGTATAGATAAAGAGGGTGGGAGGATGGCAGATTATACGAAAATGTATATAAATTTCACTTTTTAGAAGGAATTACATCCAAATATTCTTTTTTTTTAGGATAGTTTTATTTTCATGTTAGGTAACTTTACTTTTTATTTCGGTTTATTCAAAATTGTTATTCTAAGCCAGCTGAATATATTTAATACTTAATTTCTAGAATAATTTTGTTAGCGCTAAAGAAAAATATTATTCTTGAAAAAATTCGAACATTTAAAAATAAAAGTATTTTGAATGTCAAAATAGTACATGTTGTTTTCGTAATACTTTGATAGTAATTTTTTTTCCTTCTTGGTGAAACTTTCCTTCCCGGCTTATGTATATCCCTGCAAAAAACTTACAAAAATATTAATGGAAGATTTTATTCACAAATATTTATCCTCCGGTTTCATTTTTTGTTTCTTTTATAATAGAAAAACTTGCATCATATGCGACTTAACTTATTTAAAAAAAAAAAAAAAAAACACAAAAAAGATTAAATTAACGTTATTTTTTAACAACACTAGTATATCTGCTATTTATGCGTGTTATTCTAAGTGTTGTTTGACATGCATAATTTTTTTATGAAATCCACTTATAAATATCGTTAAAAATTGCTGCTTGGGATCTAGATTTTTTTTTTTTATTTTAAAACTCATTTTTTCAACATATATTACTTTTCCTTCATATTTAGATAAAATAATTTTTCCGTAAGATGTTTTCAATTTTAAGAAATAACTGAATGTTTTTTTTAAAAAAAGCTTTAAGTCGGCTTCTGTGTGAATAAATTAGTTAAGGTTATCTACGCACGATCAATGTTAGTGTTCGTTTACTTTACTATTGTTTTTTAATTTCAACTTAATCAAAATAGCAATATAGGCTTTAATAAATTATTTTCATAATAGGAAGACTAAAAACAAAGTTATAATATCCAACTTCATTTGTCTGAAATTAACAAACTAGTTCTATGATTAATTATGTAGAGCAAATTACTACGGCTCTAATGGAAAAATATTTTTATTTTTGTTTTCTGTCTACTAATACACAAATATTGCAAATGTTTTAATAAGATAATGGATGCCATTCTGAGTATGTTGCATTTTACTCAAAATGTGTTTCTTATAGAAAAATCTGAATCTTAGACCGAGATCGCAAAAACAACTATTAAAATACAGTCGGACCTTTATATAACGAAGTCGCTAAATCCCGGAAAAAGTTCGTTATATGTAAAATTTCTTTAGATAGAGGTTCATCTTTTAATATACTTTATGTGAACCACATAAAACAAATTTTAAATTCATAAACACTATATATTAAAAAAAAGTAATTATGCACACCTTTTTTTAAAATTAATATATGTTTATTTTATATATTTTACCCATAAAAAAAAGATTGAACGCAAAATTGCAAGGAAAACAAGACAAAAAAATGTCGAAGAATACAATGTATTTTCAATATTAAGAAAATAATTTGATATTAAAATTAATGAATCTTAAGGATATTTTCTAATTTATAGCATACACAATTAATATTAAATATACAATATTTTATAACTAGAACTCGGTTACACGGGATAACTCCACTGAGTGTGAAAGGGGATACCGAAAATGTTTCTAGTGAACTGGACAACGGGGGATAAAGGTTACACTTCTTGGATGAAACGACTAGAACTCTATTGCTCTTGGCGAGTTAGGATCTAATAAAACCAGTTCAAGATTTATGACCACCATAAAATGTGTTAAAGAGAGAATAACTCGAATTTTTTTCAGATATACTTTCAAAAAAGGGAGAACAAAAATTGAATCACAAAAGATAAAGTTCGCTATACAGAAAATGCACTTCGCTATAGAGAGGTTGTTTTACGAAGAAAATCGTGAAATGTTCAAAGTTCCAGAAAAAAGTTCGTTGTATAGAAAAATTCGGAATATAGAGGTTCGACTGTAATTAACTAAAACAAGTGAATACTTTTGTATAATATTTGAATTGTTTAGAACTATTTTCCCTCCTTCTTACAATATGTCACATGCAAAGAGTTTTCAAAAAACCTGAAATTTCACCAGTTGAAAGACTTACAGTCGGACACCGATTTAATGAACCCTTATTTAACGAATTTTACGATTTAGCGATTTTTTTTCTTTCCCTTTTTAAAATGAAGGCAAAGCCCCTTATTTAACGAATAATAAATCCCCAATTAGCGAATTATTTCAACAGTTGAAAAAAAAATTGGATATTTTTTGAAAGAATATCCTTTTTTGTCTGGAACAGAAGAAAAATTCTTCTCGAAAATAGAAACTTTCAACTGTAATTGATGCAAAGCGTTATTAGACTTAACAGGTGCAAATGAGTCATGAGTGAAACCTACCGCGTTAGTTTTAAATAGAACTGGAAAATAGTTTTTCTTATATCATACGCAGGGATATTTTAACGAAAATGTTATATTTGACGACAGACTACCTATCTCTGCAATTCAAGTTTAGGAAACTGTTGATTTGTCACAACCAGTAAATAGTAATTCTGATGTAGAAATTGATGATGACACATCAAAATTGTTACAATTTCTAATTAGGGATTGCAATATCGGACCAAAAGTTCAATATCGGTATTCGGTATTTTTTAAATCTTAATACCGGAATACCAGTTTTAAA
>BMAV01013593.1:0-51272 GCA_019973955.1 Trichonephila inaurata madagascariensis | reverse complement strand
CCCCCAAGAAAATATAGATGTTTCTTTATTTTATTCGCCAGTTTTGTTAGAGAATGTAAATAATTAATTTCTAGTTTTTAAATTATAACAGTACATAAAAAATCACATAAAAAGAAAAGGAAACTTCTTATTTATTTATATCACAAAAAAACTGTAAATATCACTATTCAGTCAGTGGTACTATTACAAATTTTTGAAATGGGATCTTAAAAAACATAATGCATTGATTGTACTGGCATTAAGCCTGGAACGTAATTATGTGCAAAAATTAGCAGCTGTTGAAAAGCTCTTTCGGCACCTAAGCTAGTTGGTGGTATCGTTAGCAATAAGTGATATGCCTTTACAAGTATTTACTTCTAAATCTCTCATCTTTAAATAAATCGATTTCTAGTTGGATAGTTTTGGATATAGCTGATTTCTGTATTGTATTTTGGTTTATTGATATTTTTTTACTTATAGCTAATTTTTTAATTTTTGTTCAAGAGACAATTTGTTTTCACCATCGACATTAGGGTCATAATCATCTTCAATAACTGTACCAAATTCTTCTGAATGCGGATAAGGTTCATGGGTAAAAAAATTAAGAAAACTTACTATAAACTTGATAAAATTTGAATTAGTCTCTTTCCTTCTTTTTCCTTTTCATTTATAAAATCATGAGGACTTGTAAATACAAGTATGATATGCAAATACAATGTGAATAACAAACTCACCAATTAAAAAAATATCGAAATATTACGCACTTTCTTCACAACTACAACCTTGTTTCGCAGATGAGAATATCAGACTACGAATCCTGCGTGTGTGCAGTGTCACTTTGAGCTGCAACAGAATTGTTTTGGCCCTTCCTCATTGACACATTTTATCACTTCTCTTGATTGTGCAATGCAGATTTATAATCACAGTCAAATTAATTACGCCCGTTAAGGAGACATAAGAACAAAAACGTGTACTATTTTGCTAGGTTGGCGATCCCTGAACATATAGTGGAGGCAATTTTAAAAAAATGTCTAGTAAATACCGAAAAAAACCGGTGCTTAAGATTGTGAAAAACGGTATTAAATTATTGTAAAAAAGACTCAAAATACCGGTATTCGGTATCCCGGTATACCGGTATTGCAATCACTATTTCTAATGCTTTACATTGCGTGGAAATTGTGAAAACACACCTTATGCAGCAGTATATAAATGATGCAGTATTTTCTTTTCATAAAGTGGTAAATATAATCCTTTCGAATCAGGAATCAAAAATATTTCCAAGCATCTGTCAGTATTTAATAATTTCCAACTAACTGGCCCGTAATAATTCACAAGTAGCTCTGTTTAATAAAAGTGTAAAATTTCTAACTATGAATATTTTTTCTGTAGTTGCTTTTTGTATAATTTACAAAAAGTAAATGGAAAAAAAATTGTATTTTGTTCTGACTTCTATATAAAGACTAACCTTGATTTAACGAAAAAAATGTTTGAACAGATGAATTCGCTAAATTAGTGTCCGATTGTATTTTAGTTCATAAATATGAAACATGACGAGATTAGATCCAGTTGTCAAAATCCTTTTATTTTGTTTCAATCATCTTTTTCTAAATATGGCACTACAAATGGCAATTTTGAAGCGCTTACTTAACCTAGACTTTTCCTTTCAGTGCAAATAAAAATAATAATTTGTCTCATCTCGCATTTAGATAAAATCGATGTAACAACGACGATACATAAATCTAGGATAATAACGTAAAATCCGGCATCTTTAGTTCTCAAATAATACTTTCGCTATGTGTTCTGCAATGATAACAATATGTTATGTAGCATGCTAATTCTTTTTAAGTGGTGTTAAAATTTTTTAACCATCACACCTTATTTAATTTTAAGGAAAATGAACGCATTTTAATAGAATTTAATTTAATTTCTAAAATGGTAATCAACACACAATTTTTTCCTAAATTATCTGGCCTATTTTAAATATTGCATATTTTAAATTCTTTACAATCATGACTATCAGTTACTGATCTTTGGTTATACAATTTTGTAACTCAATGGTATGTATGTATGTTATTTCAGAAATGAATTATTAAATCAAAAAAAATATTTCGTAATTAATGTTAGATTGATTGATAAAAGAAGGCAATTTTCCACTTGTTAAAAAATTATTTGTAATTACACAATGTAATTAAATTACAAATATAAACAAGCAAAAAAAAGAAAAAGAAATCCTTTATATTTTTCAAAACAATTCCCTATTCAAACATTATATTAACAAAAAAAAATTTATTTGATAATTATTTCCCTTCAAAGATATAACTTGTTAAAATATTCTCACCTCATTTCATATTTGAATTATAGTCTTTTAGATAAGAATTTTGTTATTGCTAATTAAATAATAAGCGATTGTAAATATCTGATTATTAGTAATATGCCTAGATTTTTTTTTTAATTTCGGGACTAAGCTGAAAAAATATAAGAATTGCAAAATGAAGGATATTGCTATTTAATATTTTCTGTACTAAGGTAAGAACACAATAAACAGCTTACATTTATCTCTCATCAGCATTTATTATTTCGTATCATTAGTAATACATTTAGTAAGGTTTTAATTTGCGCATAATGCTGATACAGTGATAAGCTCGAAAAGTGAAGAGTATTCCTATTTAATAACTTCTCTACTATGGTGAAAACACAATAAACAGCTTACATTTACCTCTCATCATCAGTTATTATTGTCGCATAATTAGTAATACACTTAGTAAAGTTTTAATTAAATTATAATGCTGGTACAGCAGTGCTTCTCAAACTTTCAATACTGGCGCCCCCCTTTCAATCACAACTTTTATCGCTCCCCCCTTATACATTAATAATGTCCTGAATGCAATAATAATGCCCTTTGACGCTAAAGCTACAATACGCGATCTTAATTATAAACCGTACAAATTAATAACTTAAGTATTAAATTTTGTCTATGTTACCTTAAAGCAAAAAAAAAAAAGTAATAGGATAATTATTATGTTATTATTCCTTTCTCTAATTTTTTAAATGGAACTAACTGCAAAATGTGGTAGCTGCTTAGAAGACAAAATATAGATATCAGCTAAATACAGGAAAAGAACTCAGAGGGTCAATTTCTAATCATAAGCATTCCTTTGAAAAATTTTGCTCTGCAAGACAAGTCCATGGAAGTCTCTAATACTTATTAATCTTGTTCTTAATTTGTTATAAAATACTCTGTGCAGCACACACACACTATTACATTAAAAGTATACCGGCTGAAGTACCCGTTCTTTGCACGCGTTCATTTTTTTGAAAATAAAACATTATTGATATAATCGCTGAATTGTAAGGAAAGTAAAGCCAAGTTCACGACAATGTTTACAAAAATGTAAAATGATTTTTTTTAAATGATTGCTCAAATTATAATTAGTTTTAAGCGAACGGTAATTTTAAGCCTCACAGAATTAGCATTTAGAATTGATGTTAAATAATGAAAAACAATATAAAATTCCGATGAAGAATAATTGTATTATTTTTAATATTTAAAGCGAAAAGACTTCAACATATTTTAACCCTGGAGCAGGCGCGCACTCGATAGTAATGGTCGAGCGGGGTTATTGAGTCAGCCCAATCCTTTTTTTATAATTATTTTTATAGTACACAATAAAAATCGGGATTCCAGTGAATAATTTAACTAAGAGAAAATATACTTATCTACTTTCAAGGACTTTTCAATTTTTCTTTGATAATTTTAGGAAAAAATCCAAGAAAACTGAATTAAAATGTTTCAAATGCGCGTGACCTTAAAAAAAGACACAAATCACAGACACTTTTAGCTAACATTACAGGAATGTTATTCGCAGGCAAAACCGTCATATTTTGTTCAAGTTATTGTAATTTTACTGTTCTTTGGTGTTCGACAAATAGCATGTTGAACTTTTGCTTGCTTATGTGTTTTTGACAAAGCAAAATGTGTCTTCTGATACGTATGGCTTCATATTTTAGTTGATGGAGTTCTTTTGGTAGCATTTAAAAATTTTTCTTTCGTTTCATGTTCATCGCTTTTCTCAAATTTACTTTAATATGCATTATTTCACCAGGTTCATCAATTTTTTTTATTAGTTTTAACTTCCTTCAATACAGATTAAAGATGCCCATTTATTTATATATATATTCTTCTCGTCATGCTCATTTACCAAACCACAATAAGTCGTACAACAAGGCAATCAAAATCATTCATAGGGGTGGGTTATGTAGCAAGAACGTAGAAAATATTTTGGAAAAAAGTGATCGCACCGAGAACTCAGTCAAAATAAGTACCTTAAGATTGTAAAAAAAAAACGTTTCACTCCCAAAAAAGAGGGAGATATGTGACAAATATATTTTAGTTCCCGTTAAGACTGTCAAACAGGAGGATAGTATCAGGGCCATTGGTAACAGTTAAACAGTTTTGCCAGAATTACCGATTTCGTGCACTCTGTGCTCGGCTTGACCGGTCCCGGTTAAAAGTGTATTTAATACAATATGGATGTTATAAAAAAAGTTGTGTAAAACGTTTTTCATTATTCTTTATAGGTTTGGGAATACTCATAAAAATACATCTTGGCCAAGTAATCCTTCAAAGTGATCTCTGTTCTTTTGCGAAAATCGTAAAAATATTTTACAAGGAAAAAAAGGGCAGCAGAAATAGTTTATTTTCAACTTCCCTAAATGAAAAAACAAGTACATAAGAGCAGGGACATAACTTACCATACAAGTAAGTTCGAAGGTCAAACAGCAGCAAATACATTCTGCTGCCTACAGATAATGTACAGTATTTGTAACAGTGATGGATTTTTTATCTTCCTAAAATTTTTTTGATTATAGATCTGGGTTTTTTTTCTCTGAAAGAGTAGTACTTTAGGTTTGAAAAGAAAACGTTATAAAACAATCTCACATCATGGCATTACAGCAAATAAAAATTTTTTTTTTATTTGGTTATATTATCAAAGATAGCTAATGAGGTTTTGAATTAGAAGGTTTTATTTTTGATGACGTAATATTGCAGATGGTATATATACATTATATCAGTGTAAATGTGTATTTTTTATTATGTCAGAAAGTATATATATATATATATATATATATATTGTTTTACTTCATTCTAATAAATAAATTTTTTTAATCTTTTATTTTCGATATGCTCGTGCCCCCCTGGGGGATGCGCCCCATAGTTTGAGAAACACTGTGATACAGTGATAAATAGAAAAATGAAGAATATTCCTATTTAATAATTTCTCTACTAAAGTGGGAACGCAATAAGCTAGCAGCTTACATTTTTATTTCGACAGACCCTTATGAGAAATGTGTTTTAATACCTATTTAGAGAAAAAATTAGGGGAACACACACATTTAAAGTAAAATTCTCTGTATGAGATACATTTAATAAATTAGTAATTTGTTGTCGATTGTTAAGAGAAGACGAGATAAATATAAATACGATGCAGTTTGAAGTACCAGTGGTGTATATATACTTTACATGCATGAGTTGATCATCGTACATTATCAAGTTATCCTTAACCAGGCGAGATTTTATGAAATTTCATATTTTAACATAAAATAAAAAATTTTTAAAATTAAAAGTATTAAAATGTTTTAAGAGAAATTGACATTTGAATTATAATACTTCACATTTAATTTTACAATCACATATAATTTCCCTATCTTTATAAATAAGATTGTTTTCCCATGTTATTATAATAATGATCAAAATATTAAGTCTCCAATCTAGAAACTCGATTTTTTTCACACATTGGTACTTTTTTTTATTTAATTTTTATCACTATTCATAAAAATTGAAAAAAAAAATACTTCTGAATTTGTTTGAAATATTTTCTGCTTAATTAACTAAAACAATTCGGATAGCTGTTTGGAAGTACCATTTTTTTATTTTGGATTAATTTGAATAATATGTTTTATTTGATTTTGTATTGAATGGATTGGTCTGATTTCGTGAAAAAAACCCATGGTATTTCAATTGAGAGACGAAAACATTTATTTAGAATATTTAATAATTGAAATTTGTTTTTATTCTCTGATATAGTTACTGATATATTTCAAAATCTCCAAACTAGAAAGATTTTCTTCTGAACTAGAAAGCGTTTCGTCTAGCTGTTTTAAAATATTGATTAATCATAATTAGTTTAAAAAATATATTTTACATGATTTTGTTAATGAAATAATTATTTAAATTTCTGAACAATATATTGGTATTTCGAAGAATTAATAATTGAAATTGTCTTTGTACATTAGACTATTTCCCCTAGTGATCTACAAAGATGCTTATATGCATCTAAATTCTGAGAAATCAAAACAAAATATTTTATCATTAAATCATCCAAACATTAAACCATTAATAATTAATTATGCAAACATCAATACATTGATGATTAAAAGTCCCCGCATTAATCATCCACTAATGAAACAATCACCCAAATAAAAAAATACTGTATATATTTTTAAAAAGATGGAAAAATAATTTGCAATGGATTCATGTAATAAAGTCTCAATCAAACTATTCGAAACCACAAAGAACTAATAAAAAAAATACATTAGCTAGAGCTACGTGTTGAAAGTACAGCATAGTTTGAAAAAAAAACATGTGGAAACGACAATCAAAAACTAAAAAGTCATTAAACTTTCAATGGAAGAGTTACATTTAATTATTTTTCTTACAGTTATAGTAATTATTTTTCTTTAAAAAAATCTATTTGTTTCAAGAGAAATAAAGTCAGGAAACTGGAGTAAGTCAGTACTTAAAATTAGTACACCCCTCTGAAAAAAAAAAATGTTACATAGAAAAAGACTTACTTAAAAGACTTGTACTTTGATTAAAAGAGAAGGCTACTTAATTCTCACCTCTTCACTGTTATTCATTAGAATATTTTGGGCCTTAATGAAAAAAAAAAAGCCCCAAGGAAAAGTAAAAAAAAAAGTAATCTTCAATATTTGTTTTTAAATCTAAGAAAATTTTTAAAAGTGTTTTTTTAGGGATTCGTAAGTGCTTTTAAAAAGTTTAAGTCATTATCGACTTCTGGTTGAAAAAACATGTAATTTTAGAAGACTCCATTGTAACCACAAACTCGATTATTTGGATGTAACTGTTCAATCATATCCATCAATATTTTTTTAAATGATCACTTTAATTTTTAGCTTTGGATATTTTAACGATCACTTTTATTTTTTAGCTATTCTCCATATTTTAATGTTAAACTTTGTTTTAAGTGGTTCTCAACATTTTACGTTCTTTTTTTCATAGAAAAATATAGCTAAAATTGTTAATTGCAGATAGTATGAAAATTTAACCACGCAATATTTACTATGAATTAAAATGCCTATATCAATGTATCTCACAAATGACTCTTTTACATAACAAAAAAGAAAATTATTCTAGTGAAAAATGAATTATTTTATTTTTGTATTAGATTTACTCACACTTGATTACATTTATGTTTACGTTCTTGAACAATTTATAGATTAATATTTATTAATATTTTTTTCTTTTCTTAGGAGACCAAAGCATTTAAGCGTAGAATTCGGCTATGTAGTTTTATAATTAAAAATATCTATGACACGACAAGACATTCAAAATCTTTTCTTAAATGGGTGTTTAATTATCAGAAATTTATTTAAATGTAAAAACGAAAATAAAATAAAAATATTGAAACACACTTTGTAATTTACGTACTTAGTTTTACTCAAATAGTTGCAAGAATGTTATATATTAATCACTTAGTATCATTTGAAATTTTTTTTTTAAAAAAAGCTTCCAATTATATGCGCATACTTTTTTAAATCTGTAAATTATTTTTCGTAGTTAGTTTTGGATTGCTCAAATACGACTAGGTACTTTTGCCACTACAAACGATTCCTGTCACTTTGTATCTTTAATTCAGATATCGAGAAAATATGCTTTTTTGTAGTTCCGATGTATCCGATTTGTTATCTAAAGGGAAGTTTGAATGAACCAAAATACATAAATAAAAAAATGCAGAATTAATCTTTTTGGTTGGGCGAGTAAAAAGAAACAAATTGCAGTTCCAATGTTTAATGAGTAAGTTTTTTACTAATTATTCATGTATTTTCTAAGAAGTCGAGAACATACATCAATTATGACAATCCGATATTTATAATTGATTTTATATTTTCAGATTTTGATAGAAAATTTAGTTTGACAGTTTTTCGTTTGTTTAATGATATTTTGTTAGTTATAATTATATTTATTTCATGATTAAATATTATTTTCTGTGTGTTACAGTCGGATATATAAGTTAAATGTTACGATATTGAAAAACTCTGCTGTCTCTGTTTGTCGGAATATATAGTTCAATTGAATATTGTATAAGTTGTTAAAACTCCCAATGTTATCACTAAATTCATCCTAATTGTGTCTATACTTTTAAAATATTTTTTAAATAAATATTTCATACAGTAATTCCAATGTGTGCTTATATTAATTACAGAAATATTTTACTTCAAATTTTTATGTAATAGTGCATGAAGTTTGACTACTATGAAAATACAGTACATTTATTAAATTTCCACTTTTTCATTAGTATTTGAATATCATCAAGTAATTTATGTATGTAAATTCTGTTATAGACTAATTTTGATACATTAATTATTATATCAAAGAATACTGAATTATTTTCCACGAAAAAGGGTTTTGTGCATGGAAATATATGATGTATTTTAAAACAGTTGTGTGCGCATTTTAATTAGCTTTAAACAGTTTGATTATGTGAGTATATTAAATGGTTTTGCTTGCTCAGCCACTCTTTTTAATACCTTAACAGAGAAAAAAATATATATATCTGACACATTTAATAAAACTACATTGATTTTTTAGTTTCACTTTCATCTTTATTTTAAACATCATAAGTTCTTATTAAAACTTAAGTCTTAAACAACATGAAATAAATATCTCCATAATTTATATTTATATACATATATATATACATGTGTGTGTTTCTTTTTTTACTGTAGGTTTTATGTTTTTATCCATTGATTTGTTCTTATAGTTTCAAAGCTGAAAGACATTAGTTCGTAGATTTAAAATGTTTTAATTTTACAAAATTCACTTACTTTTACTGGTGGAATAGATATTTCTGCGTATGTTGAGAATCTTTATTTTTAACAAAAGAAATGTAATACCCCTTCCAACAGTGCATTTTTACTAGCCTTATTGCGTTTTGCATAATTTAAATAAAATACTTAAATTAGAAAGTTTTAGAATAAAATTCACGATTCTCCACGGAACAGTATAAAATAAAGAACTCGTGAAAGAGATCTACACAAAATCAAGTAGCAAGTGGCTATAAAACATATTTTCAAGATCACAAATTTGCAGGAGTACATTTAGAAGCTAAAACGAATTAGTATTATTCAATATAAGTAACATTTGTTGATTTAATTACTATTGCAAGATCATTAGAATTTTACCACTAGTAGTATATATTCAGAGTTTAGAGAATGAAAACTTACAAATGCTTCAAATGTGTATTAAACAGCGCAATAATTGATTAAGGTATCCGACTACGTTCGGATCCGTGATTTTGCAAAAGCATATAAATGGATAATATTTATGATATTTAGTGTCACTTACATTAGAAATTGTATGCAAAATTATTTTAAGAATATTATTACAAAAAAAATATTTAAGTACAATATTTTGACAAAAAAGGAACATAGAATGACTCATTTTCAAAATGTTTACCTTTTGTGAAAAATGCATCTATTATAATAATATTTTGCCTGTTTATAGCTAAGACCTCCGTACAGAGGCTCAATTAGAATTTTTGAAATATACAACTTAGAAGTGGGTTTATCCATGTTTTACAACAACAGAGGGGAGAAACTACGAAAAAAACGCTGATAATTATTTCAGTTGGTTGTAAATCTGAAAATAATGTGAATGTGTGTGGGTTTCAAAAAAAAAAATAGTTCAGACTCTGTGAAGAAGTCTTTACTTTATATAAGAAAACTACTATTATTTTAGAAGCACTTCTTATAAAAGGAGAACATTTTTTTAAAAATGTTATTCTAAGCTAATTTTTTGCCAAAATATTGTATTTAAATAATTTTTTTTTTTTGTCAAAATACAATTTAATACATATATTAAAACAATTTTATACATATATTAAAACAATTTTATACATATATTCTAATCTAAGTGACACTAAATATCTTGAAAATTATCTTTACTTTATATAAGCAAAATATTAATATTTTAGAAACACTTTTTATAAAAGGAGAACATTTTGAAAAAAAGGTTATTCTAAGCTAAATTTTTGCCACAATATTGTATTTAAATAAATTTTTTTTGTTAAAATGTCCTTAAAACAATTTTATACATGTATTCAAATCTAAGTGACACTAAATATCTTGAAAATTATCCATTTATACGCTTTTTTAAAATCACGGGTCCGAACGTAGTCGGATACCTTAAATATTAATACACCTGATGAGAGAATATTATAAGGAACCGGAAGACAAACAGTATGAAAATATTTTCATCTACTCATCAGATTTAGTAAAGCCTTTTGTATTGCTTGTACTTCATCCCTGTATCAACAAATATATCCCTTAATCCCGTTTAATCCGTTATCTCCGGTTCTTCCTTCAATTCACATCACACAAGTCCATTGGCAGCAATAAGATGGATGATGATCAATCCATCATATACAATTTCTATTCTACACGAGGGATGGATCCATCTGTATTTTGAGAAAAATGTGGCATGTATTGATTACGTTTTTTTTTTTTTTTTTAAAGAATGGAACCTACGAAAGAAAAAAGATTTTATTCATATGTATACTCTTTCAAAACGTGAGTAAAATTTGTGAACTTTGTGGTTGTTAGGGAAAGAAGTAAATTTATATGCTGTAGTTTAGTAATAAATTTATTTGTTAGTAAGAGTGTATAGAAATGAACAAATTCCTTTAAATAACGATATTAAGGCACATACCTAGTTGTAAGTAATGAGATACATTTTCTAAAAGTTATTGAAGTAATTGAATTTGGAATAATTAGAAATAACAAAAATTTACTTTCCCATGGTATCAAAAAACAAATGTAGAAACTATATGAATGAGATTTGATCAATATTTTTTATCAAATGTTCAAGCGTAAAAATACAGTATTGTGAAAAAGAAAAAAGATTGGTCACGCCAATGCTTTTCAAACTTTCAATATTTGTGACCCAAAATTCAATCATAATTTTCATTGCCTCCTCACTTCCTACAAAGTACAATGCATTGTATTTAATAATACTGTATTCTGACGCTAAGTTACTAATCTCGCTCAACTGGTACACTAAAGCCTCGGATGTATATCAACGTCTTTCCTAAGTACAATTTTTTATGAGCAGTGCTATCCATAAAATTATCCCGAAGGCTTTGAAAAGCAATAAAAGAACCTTGGCAATGTTCGTGAAGAATTTACTTATATCAGAGGATTTATTTATTCCTTTTCTTCCCCTCTTCCCAATGTATGACACACGCATGCCTACGTGGAAAAAAGAGGCATTGGAGAACGAATCATGTAACTTTTAATCGGCAGTGTGAAATGATTATTTATAAACCATGTATATTTTCAAGATAATTGTTAACTTTTGGATTTAATTTTATGTAGGACAAACAAGTTGGGTCACTGGTAATTATTAAACTTGTTTTTAACAGTATTGATAATTTAATGATAAAATACATATTGTGTAGTACTGATACATTTATAAATGTAATATATCAGTGTAAATGTTAATTTTATTTTTTTTTATTATGTCAGAATGTATTTCGTTGGTTTACTTTCCGTAAATTTATAATTTTTTAAAAATAATCTCTTGTTTTCGACCTTTTAATATACTCACTCCCCCCTTGTACAGTTAACACCCCCCCTAACGGGGCGTACCCCAAAGTTTGAGAAACACTACTTTCCTATATATTTTCCTATTTCCATTTTTTCATTCGTATGTAAATTGTAAGGATTTATCTTTAGAGCTGCAAAGTGAATGGATTAATAGTTTTATTTTTTTTTTCGATTATAAATATATTTGTATCAATCGTTAACTTCACGCTCTGTTGAAAAGATGCCACATTTTATTTATGGAAGTCAAATAGACACTTGTCATAAAGTTTTACTATAGGTCCTAAGAAATATCTTTGCTATATTGTTTATTTTACATATTATTATAAGTTATTATTATTTTGACAAATATGTTTTAGTTCATTTAAATTTCATCTTCTCTTTTTTCTCTCGTTTATGCATCCCTTAGCCAGTATCTTGATTCAGAAAAAAAATTTGAAAATGTTTAAGAAAAATTAAGAACATCAAAAGTTTCAGAATAACTTTTTATTTACACATTTTAATACCTTATTATTGACAATGGTTTCTACGATAAATAAAATTTACAATAAACAACTATATATTCTTCTAGCATAATGCACATACAGTCTGAGTATTTATATCTCTTTATGCTAAATACTACTTCCAGTTTGTTTTATGATTTTTATATCAAAAAAGTGATTATAAAAAATATCCAAAAAGTTTGTAGAAAAAGCTTTAAAGATATGGCTTTAAAAATTAGTGTTCGTGTTACTGATCATCGATATTAATCACTGGGACTATATTTAAATTAGTTTCGATGAAACAATGAATGTAAAGTATTCTGCCAGAATGGTATTTACTATACTTTTTACGAAGGAATTTTTAAAATTAGAAAATATACCAGAAAGTATGAGAGGTATTGATACTTACAAATGCTACCAATGAACTAAAAATACCCAAGAAAGATTTAAAAATATGTAGATTTCGTTATGATAGATGGAGTTTTTTATATGAATTAACCAGTAATAGGTTTTTTTTTTAATTTTTTTTTTCAAAATGAAATTGGTCCACCAGTAAGAGATTTTGATTACATTATTTCCAAACAAGTGCAATGACACCAAATTCGGAATCAGTGATTCTAAGAGAAATACCAGGTATAGTTTATCGAATCAAATTTATGTTTGTATATGGTATGCTTAGGAGACTTCAAAATAATTCATAATAATTCATTCATAAGGGTGTCATATAAATATTTATTAACTCTTTAGGTACAGTGCAATAGCAATTATTACATCTTAAAAAGTTTTTTTGTTAAAATAAAATAACATGAAGTAGCTAGATGAAATCAAATAATTGTATCAAAACGTAATATTCTGGAATGAAATCTAATATTGCATACATATGCAATTATTTTTTGAATTTACTATCCTTATAGAATTGTAAACACACGTATGCTAAACTTTTTTTAAAAAATTACATTACGTAAAATGAAATAAAAAAAATAACACTGATTTATAAACAAAATGCTGAAGAAAAGTATTGTTACGTTGATTGGGATTCGAGGATTTTTTGTAGATCAGTCACAAAAAACAAGACAAGAGAGAGAGAAGCAAGAGTAAAAAGTATTTATTGTAGAAAATACAATCCTTTTTAAATACAGGGTTCACAGCATCAGGATTCACAAAATAAATCTTGGAAGGTTTTCACACCTTCAACAGCAGGCAGACACAATGACCGGTGTCTAAAATACACGTATATAAAGGATTATTCACAAGCAATCACTCGTTAAACAGCCGAAGAAATCAATAATCACTTCAACAATCAGAGCAATACTAACTGATCGCTAGTCAAAACTATAGACTGACTGACTTTCGGCGAGCACCTATCTATTTATATCCATCGCGAATAATTCGAGAAAGACCCGCTTGCGTCATATATATAGGTCTTGAAATTAGTTTATTTTTCTACTAATTTCTAGAAAAATCCAGAGGGTCCCAAACTCACCAAAAATGGCGCCAACTTGGCTCTATTACCAAGATTTCTCCAAGTTCCCCTTCAATCACCGTTATAACGTAAGGGACGGCCGTTGCTTGTGAATATTAATATTTTAACACAAGTTAAATCTAATTTAGAGCACGATAAAGACATTGCACATCCAAATACAAATTATTTACACTATTTTACACAAAATTCGTAACAGTATGATTCATATATTGGGTTACTTTATGAATATAATTTTGTACTGCTTCTAATAATGTTAAACAACTTTGAGAGTGATAATTAATTTCATATTTTTTCGCATCGATACTTCTTTAACAATTGTTAAGCTTTTGAAAATGTATAATAAATAAATATAAAGCTAATAAAAAAAAATAAGAGCTGTAAGGTGTCAATTTTGTGATTAGCTTAGCAAAATATACCAGCTAATGGATGTATAAAGCATTTCAAGGCACCATTTTTTATAATTGGGAAAATAAAGAATGAATACTTGTATCATTTATTCATCAATTCTATAATAACCTTCTGTATTAACACAAACGAATCAACTAATTTTTGCTTAGTGATGAACTGTTTCCAATTGCAGTAATTACTTTTCCAATGATTTTGATTCGAATTTATGGCATATCTTTTGTAAAAATAGGTTCAAGTAAATAATTGGATTATTATTATGGATGACTTCCTGCACAGCTTTCAACACTAGGGTAGAAAAATGGTATGGGATTTTTCTAAGGCAGTTACATCCGACATAATATTACTTATTCTATTGCGTCGAAACTACATTTCATAATAATGAGCATGATTTTTTTTCTTTTGTCAAAAGGAGTAATTGATTAAAATTATGGTGTTCCACAGATTCAAATATTTGTATTGTTAAAATATATATCATACGGTTATTTCTGTGGATAATACACTGCACTGATAAGCATCTCTTTTGGTTAATATCTCTAGATTGTTTTATAATCAATGCAGCGTACGAATAAACCCTAAGCAATTTTTAGATAATCCTTAAAATAACTTTTTACACGAAATAATTCATACTTGTAACATTAAAAAACTATATGTGCGTGAATACTTTTTTAGAATCTTTTGTTTTTACTATTATTATATTATTATTATTTGCTTTTAATGTATATAGCATTATTCAAATTACGTTGAATAGAACTAAATACACTTTGAAATTTGATAAAAGAAAATATCTTAAGTAGTTTTGTTTATGTCCAGTTCTAATTGTTATCAGTATGTATGGATGATATTTCGTATATCGGCTGTTTTTAGAACATATGAATTAAATTCAATGATTTACTTGAGAGATGAAGAATAAAATTTGGAAGCATTTATCTAATTAATATTGCTGGATTCAGTGAAATGTTTTATTACATGCTTTATTTTGTATCAATATTAAGAAACATCTTTTGATGTTAGAAAAAAGAAAAGAAAAAAACTACCCGTTACGTTTTATAGTACGTTTAAATGAATACTTAAGGTATTTTTTACATGAAAAGTATTCCTGATTTACAAGGAATTAATTTTAAAGTCATACAAGTAAAATATTTGATGTAGCAGAATTATATTTTCTCAAAAGTAAAAACTTTTAACTGTAGAAATAGAAACAAAGAACTAAACGTTTGTGTGTTTCCAAAATTCGTATCAAATTAAAAATATTAAAAAAAAATTTTAAAAAAAAACATTTTTACATTTTATTTTATAAAAGGAATAATCATGCACATAATTCCATTAAGTAAATATTTCGATTTATTAACTAAAATATTCCTTAATAACTTGAAATTACTTGTGTATGTGTCACATCTTTTTATAGTAATTATTCTAATATGTACACTGAGAACTTGTTTAAAGAAAAATTTCTCTTCTAAGAAATTAAGAATGAAATTAATACCTTTTTTCTGTTCACTCTAATAATTTTAAAATTGATTATATATAAATACACAAAAAAAGAAGTATCTAATAAATAGTAGGCATAGCGTATATCATAACTATATTCAAATTTCATATGATATTAAAGCTTATTAAAATTACGATGAAGCAAGATTTAAAACCATTTTTACCTGCCAGAAAGTATTTTACTTGTATAATCGAATAGCATATCTCAAGCGAATTCTTATCTCTCAGTTGATACACAGATATAAATCATATTAATGGACCTCATTAATTCTGATAATCTCTGTACTTAATTTTAAGTCTTATCATTTGCCGCACGCTGCATTAATTTAGAATAATAATTGTTCAATTTATATTAAATCTTAAGATTCTTGCTAATGGATTTTGAATTTTTAAAGATGAAAAATACTGATAAATCGATGCTATGTATGAAATAAATGCAATAGTCTTACTCTGATTTACCTTTTACATCGATATGAACTGTTATTTTACGAATAAAAATTTTAGAGGAAAAAAGGTGTAATATCTGCATTAGGAAATGTTATACTGTTGTTGTTACTTATGAGACCTGATCGACAGTAACATCAGGTAAAGGCCCACGGAATTCATCGCGGCTAAGGGCTGGAATTTTACGCCTGTCGTTAGCCTTAGCTTAGAGCACTATGCAGGTGACGGTAGGATTTTGCTCGGTTCCATCCCAATTTTGAGGGAGAACACCCTGGGGATGGTCAGTGACCTCCCATTTCTCGTTGCTTTCCACGAACCTCACGAGAGTACTTGCGGCTCGATGGCTATTTAGAAAACCCCCATGCCCCGAAGGCCCTATACATTTACAAACTTTCATACCTTCTCCGGGATTTGAACCCAGGTCCTACTGCTGCATTCAGCGTCACTAACCACTCTACCAGGTGGGTGGTTAGGAAATGTTGTAAAATGAATTATTATAATTATTTTATTCCAGAATTACTTTTACGATATAAATTAGTTATGGTAGATTTATAATTCATTATAAAAACTGAAAGTGATAATAAAGTTGATAAAAACTAAGAAATATAAATCGATCATTTTTATACCCAGATATCACATACATTGCTACTTAAAGCAACACTATATCTATTGGTGATGGACTTGGTAAATTTAAATCACTATCAAAAAATGCAAACGACACTTCATCTGGCAAATTTACTCGAATGTTAGACACCAGCTTTAAGTCTGAGGATTTTGAGCCCCAACTGATTTAACGTACATCTACCCCTCTACACGATAATCCTGCATTAATACTAGGTCTTGTCTCAAACCCCTCGATTACCAAATACCTTCAACTGCTATCCATTAAAATTACGCTCAGAACATCTTAACGATATATTTCCCGTAATTCAATAAAGCCCCGTAAATTTCTAAAGATTTTTCCTAGTAAACTTGATAATTTAATACTATTTATTTTTGATACTTTTTCTGTTTTGAAAGTTATGATACGAATATTTGTATCCGAAACCTTAGCGAAATTAATTTAAATTTAGAGACTTTATTAAAACTGGCAACGAAAACTGTTGCAAATTAAATGTTCTACCATCAAAATATATTACTTAAACTAATGGAACTATGATTTAATAACATTGAAAAAATTAACCATTGTTGCATTAATATCTTTGAAAATTATGCAACTTGAAAACATAGGAAATGCAATGAATAAATAACAATTTAGTTTATTTAAGTTCAATGACAGCTGGTTTATTTTTGAGAAAGTTCTGCCTAGCTTCCTTTACTTCATCGTCAAATAGAAACGTAATACTCTCCTAAGTGGCCTAAGCGCCTAGTAATCACATGGTGACAAAATCTGATTGTACGGTGGGTGTTCTAAAATTTCCCAGAGGATTTTTTTTTTCTAAAATTGCCTTGATTTCTCTGAAGACGTGTAGGAGAACGTTATCACGGAGATTAGGCATCGTTTGGTGTTCTCGAAATCATTTACAGCAACTTTTAAAGACGTTCAACCTAAGCAGGCCTCGCC
Source organism: Trichonephila inaurata madagascariensis (assembly GCA_019973955.1). Taxonomy (NCBI): domain Eukaryota; kingdom Metazoa; phylum Arthropoda; class Arachnida; order Araneae; family Nephilidae; genus Trichonephila; species Trichonephila inaurata. The sequence goes on along the minus strand of BMAV01013593.1, from coordinate 33,523 downwards.
ATAGACTGCCACTGTTGATCGATAGATGTCCTCATTAAATTCACCTCCTGCAATATGAAATCATACCGCTGCGTGTTGTTCCGATCTTGACGCATCTTTATATGGAACGACTTTACTTTCGATTTAATTTTCTCAACCTCTTTCCTCTTAAGGCAGTGCTTAACAAACTTTGAACACTTGCGACCCAATATTCAATCACCATTTTCATCGCCCCCCCCCACACAATAACGATGTATTTAATTCGATAATGCGATACTTTGACGCTAAAGCTACAATACGACTTTAACCTCTTCGCCACCGGCGTATACAAACGTCTCGTTCAGACAGTGCGTAAATTGCCCCGGACGTATATATACGTCTTTCCGAAATATGTTCACTACTATCCATAAAATTATTCCGAAGACTTTGGAATGCAATAAAATAAACTTAACATTGTTTGAGAAGAGGATTTACTTACTTCACTGAGGATTTTCTTATTTTCCCTTTCTCCCTCCCCCCCCAAATACACCACATATGCGTGCATACGTGCAAAACGGTGGCATTGGGGATTGAATAGCGTAACCTTTAATCTGTAGTTAAGGGATTAATTATAAGCCGTACAAAAAAAGGGATCCAGATAAGTGTTAGTTTTTGCATGTAATTTTATATAAGACCAACCGGTGCGGTCACACGTAATTATTAAACCTTTTCGTAACTTAGTATTGTTAAGATAATAATAAAGTTCACACACACACATTGTGCAGTATTGATACATTTATAAGTGTATTATATCAGTGTAAATATATTTTTTTTCATTATGACAGGATGTAATTTGTTTAAGAAAATTAATAATTTTTTGAAATAATCTTTTGTTTTCAACTTTTCAATATGCTCGTGCCCCTTTCTAGGGTTATCACGACCCCTAGGGGGGCGCGCACCAAAGTTTGAGAAGCGCTGTCTTAAGATATACAACTGCTTGCGTCAACTTTTTTTTTTAAAAAAAATGGAGATATGGAGTTTTTTTTATGGTTTTAAGAATTATTTAGCACATTTTTTTTAAAAAAAGATTAAAATTAAGAAGAAAAAATAAATAATTACTACTAATATGAGAAAAAATGGGTAAAAATTGACAAAAAATTACATAAACGGGTCTTGCTCTGTACAAATAGTAAATGAGCGAATTCTCATTTTTTTCAATTTTTGTGAATCTCTTTGCTATTCCTTTTTGAAATGACCTTCAGGATAAGATGTATTTAAATTTTTACAAAAACTAGAGCACTTCTTTATCTTAGTTATACGAAATTGCTTTAAAAAGCAGTGATTATATTCACATAAATAACTGTACATTTTGTTATAAAACAGTGATTGATAAATATAATGGTTAAAATACTTCTGCTGTTATACAAAACCAACGCAAAAAATATCAGCAAATTATTTAAAAAAACTTTTTAAGCAATTGCTATCCGCGTTTGAGGTTTTCTAAATAAACACATTTCGAGTAAAACGCATTTTAAAGTTTGACATCGTATTCAAAGTTATGGCATCTGCTTACTTAAAATGTTTGAAGTTTTTATTTTAATGAATGGAAAATAAAACACTTGGTATTTTTATAAAGCTCATAAGATGGCCTATAAAATAAAATCATAAGAAAAAGTGTCAATTTCTTAAAAATATCACGATTTTAGGCTAGTGGGATTCCTTAACAGGTTTTACTGTTTAACATTGAATATGGTGTACACTTTCTACCGTCCTTCGTGTAACTGTTTGATGGTTCTGCTACAGCTGTACTCATTCTAACGCAACACCACTCATCATTTGGGCAACCTTTATATACAGTTAATAACAACAAATATATAAATTTAAAAAAATATTTTTTGCTAGTCAGTTAACCGTATCCCATTAGCTGGGATGGAGGATCTATTGGAGATCCATATCCCTGTGACGTGAAGAAACGAAAAAAGAAACATATCCCATTAGCAACAAGCAGAACGACGTGTAAAAATGGTGAAATTCTATCACAATAATTTTTTTTTAAAAAATGTGGTTCTAAATAGTTATTAAAATAAAATATCTTCGTACCAAAACTATACAGGGAAAATTGGTAAGGCACTTTTTAATTTTGAGCCAACGACGAGGATAAAAGTAATATTTTTTGCCTGGCTCTCTTAACTGCATATTACATCGTATGGAAATTTTAAGTCATTTTTTCGTTTAATATGAGGTAGCTACAACAAATATGTCTGGGGTAAATTTTTGAAAAAAGAAGCATTTGTTGAGCTTAATTGTTAACCTGATTACAAAATGTCACACAGTTTCTGACCATGGCCAATGGGCTATCGTAGCACATAATTGCTAAAAAATAAATCATCAAAAAAAACTGAAAATAATGAAAACATACAAAAGTAATTTATCTGAGTAAACTGGAAATAATCCTGGGGAAAAAAAAGTATTTACTCTATAAGTTTGTTTTTCACTTCCTGTCTGAAAATTGCTACAAAGTTTTAATCAATGATAAAAAAAAATGTAATTTTTATCCAGCTCAAATATTGTTGCCATATGTATTATGACTTATTTCGCTAGAAATGTAATATTTTAGCCTCCAAAAGAAATTGAACAACAAAAAAATGCATTTCAAACGACGTGTTAGTAAAAGAAATGCGTTTTCCAATATAAAGTAATGAAGAACTCGAAATTGGAGGGTACGTGATCGTCAATATCATAGAATGAAAGTTTAGTTTCAACTTGTGTTTTTACAGCTTGGTTAAAATAATGAAAAAAGGAAACAAAAAAGTGCACTTCCGTTCGATAATGTGACTGATCACGTAAGGTTCGTAGGAAATTCATAAAAATCGTGCTTATCAGGAAAAATAAATTGTTGATCGAAATTGTTTTCCGAAAAATGAGCTATACATTTTTTTATTGGTTGATAACCTGCTTGAAGAACCTTTTTCGTTGATAGCTTATATTTTAAAAATTTTGATAAGGAAAACAACATGTATCATATTTGTTGTTGGCTGTTGTAAAGAGTAAAAAAAATATTTTTATAATAATTTTTTTTGCTTTGGTTTGTATTGTAAGAATGCTTGGCTTCTAAGTAGATTCAACTACAAAGACATTTAAAATGATCAGTAGTCATTACTTAAAAAGTAGAAGTTTTTTTTTGTAAAATGGAATTCAGATTGCTTTTTTTTAACTATTGATCATATATTAAAAATGTCGTTTAACTTTAGTTATTTCCCAGCAATGAGTTATTTTTATTCACGAAAGTATTTTTTTTTCGAACAATTCTTATATACCAGAATTATATACTTATAATGAACTAATTCTTATATACTTATAATGAACTAATTCTTATATACTTATATAATGAACTAATTCTTATATACTTATATAAACGAACGGATGCAAAATTTCGAAAATATGCTCTTAATCTTGGTAGAAAAGAAAAGAAAAGAAAAATAAGGGTGCACACACAAATTTAAGTATACAATGTTGGTAATATTTTTTCTAAGCAATATTTAAAATTAAATATTAATTCAAAATCATGGAGACAATTTCAGTAGTATTTGTTCTTCAGTACGTGTAAGTATGTGTGTGTCCAGAAATCATTCAAAATATTATTCTTCAAAACTGAAACTTAGATTAACAGCCTTTCCGTACACTTAAAAACAGAAGTTTATTATGAAATAGAAATGTTCATAGAATGAGAACATTTTAAATATATAAAGAACATATCTTTTTCTTTTTTCATAAAATATTTCAAAATTAAAGTCTTTTGTAATAAACATACAAATTCAATGTATTTGTACAAAAGTATTTCTGTTGATTTATAAAATTTATACAGGATAATTTTATAACACAGTATCAGTTGTAACTATATTTGAAATTCTGGATTACTGACGTTAAGGTTTTGTTTAATGGCATATAATTATTTTCCATTTTTTTTCGGGCTAAATAAGATAGATAGTAAAACATTACTGATATGTATGCTGCTATTTTTCGCCTCATGATGCATCAGTGTCCACTTTCATCTCAAGTTCCTTTATTTTATGAGTAACAAGTAATATATATAATTACGGTAATTCTATTCAATAAATAAGAAATTACTTTTTAGTATCATTTTCTTTTGTCACCTATTTGTTAACACTTTTTGAGGAAGGATTTTCATCCCTGAAATAGATTTCGTAATTGTTTAAGTGATTTTAATAACATTAAATTCAAATCACACACATAATATCCATTAGTTGGTCAAACCCAACTGGTTGTATTGGCTAGGAAATAATTATTGAAGATTTTACGTATGATTACTAATTGAGCACTTCTTGGTGAAATCATTGTCATTTTTATCGTGCTTTTCAGTTGCACCTATGCTGGCTGCATGAGTATCGTAAATGCGTTTGAACGTTAAAACACTTATTTTCATCTGATGAAATAAAATATCTTCCCCAATACATGTAGAATATTTTGAAATGACATTTTGTTGGATTCCTAATCACTTAAGTATCATAGACAAAGAGCAATCAGATGTAACATCTAGAACGCCAACAAATTCTTTGCCTCTAGAAATCCACTTTTGAGATACGCGCGCGAAGCGTGTCGTCCTAAGTTATATTCGAATGGCATGATAGGAATCCTACAGTTTGCTGTTATCGAACTGCACTTAGTAGAACCTGTCGTTAAAGCTCCGAGGAGTTGATGTCAAACCAACACTCATTCGCACTGGATACACTCTTTTATAGAGAGGCATATATTGCTCGTTGAAGATCCTCCCGAAAGTCTCATGTAAAGTCCTATCCACCGTCCATCAAATTTTAATTGATTTTCTCGTGTTTCAAAAATATCATTTTACATTTATGATTCATCAACTTAAGTCTTATTTTAACTGGTGGGGAAACATCCTTGCAAAAACATATCTGCTTTTATTTTTGAAATCAGATTTATGCTATTTAAGATTTTATTTCTCTCCCATTTTACATGTATATCATATTTTAAAATGTTCTTAATATTTTAAGAGTGTTATACATACATTTCTAAGTTTTCTTATATATTTTAAAAGAATGCTTGTTGCAGTATAGCCGGAAAAAGCGCTTGAGGCAAAAATCATCTCAGTTACTATTTCATGGCAATTTTATTTTGCATTGATATTTCCAACATGAATATCACAAACTTGTTTTCAAATATGAACTTAACGTAAGGAATACTAAAAAACAGTTTACTGTGTGAAAAACATTGTTTTGAAATTCGGATAAAAATTCATTATTCTTTAAAATCAGAGCACTTTAAACAAAATTTAGGGAATAAATTGTTCTTAATGTTTTTATTGTTTATGATAAAAAAGTTAATTCCACAGAGGAAAAAAAAATTGTAGAAAAAGGAGAAATTGAAGTGACTCCTCTAGTTTTCGCCCAACAAATATAACCTCTGACAATAAAGTTGGGTGAATGAAGTCAGAATGGCTGATCTGGCTACACTGGCAAATCAAAACGCTGCACATTCGTAGCGGCAAGTGTTGACCATCTGTCTCCTTCATTGTTCCGTTGAGACTCAATTGTATTCCGTATAAGACTTGTTTTAAAAAGTGCTTGTTTAGTGAGTTGGTTCTTAACTAATAACACAGGAAAATGAGTGAAAAAAAGATCAATTTAAAGTTTTGTTTTAAGCTTGGTAGGATGCCAAGAAAAAATTATGTGATTTTTATATGTGTTTATGAGGATCTAGCACTGTCCATGAAGTGAGTACGAGTAGTTCTCCCGTTTTCAAAAAGCGGGGAAAGCGTTTCTGGCTGTCCTCATAGCGAAAAACTCCGTCAGTGATGAAAACATTGAGAAAATGAAAAAAATTAAACACTAAAGATAGTCAATAAACTGTTAGAATGATAGTTTATGAACTGCAGATATTAACCATAAATCCATACAACTAACTGTTACCCCGAATTTAGGGATGAGAAAAACATGTTATCGATATTGACGATATTCCCAAAATCCAACGAAGCGTGACGTGGCTTTTGAACTCCATCGCAAAATAAGACTTCTAAAGTTTCAAGGACATATATAGCAGATCTTAGGGGTGCATAGGTATGGGAGTTGACTGTTTCGAAGGACTGTAAGGTAACTTTCGTTACAGGACGTTAATGCTACGAAGAAAAGTAAAGTGTAAAGTTACAGGACTATTTACTGAAGTTTATTATCAGAGGTTGTATATCAATGATCATTTATCTTGCTCAAACCAAAATGTCAAATATATTTGTATGGACAACATATAATACATTCTCACTTCTTATTATATTCGTTTATTCACTTAAAATACGAAACGATATTGCTTTAACTTTTACAGATAGTAAAAGTTGTTCGAGGTTTTTGTCAGGAAACCACCCAAGAAATCAAAATTTGGATTAGCTGCTGATTTTTATTATAGCTTAAATAACCCCTAAAATCATAAAGTTCAAAGGACTGAGTTGTTCACCATAAATATCAATCATCAATGTATAAATATTTTGAATTACGTCTTGTGGCACGTCGCATATTAAAGATTGTATCATTAAGTGAAAAATATGTAAGAATAGACTGTGCATAAAACACACAATTAACCATCCAGAGTATTAAACCTAAAGCATAATGTCTCACACTATATGTGTTACATCTAAGATCGCTTCAGAAGTGTTTTAATATGTCAGGACCTTTAAATATACCCGATTTTTACTTTAATCCGGAGAATTATTCAAAAGATGATTGATAGAATCCAGCAGCAATACAGTCACTTGTATTTTAAAAGCGTTTATTTCAGTTTGGACACAACATATTTTAAAACCAATTCACACTCATATAAACATACAGCTACATTCACAATGCTCATCAGATACAATCAGTTACAAACTTATTTTTAAACTGATGGAACAGGATCTCGCAGGCTCGTGAACAGTCTGTTCACTTCAATTCGTTTTTAAACGTGGACGGCTTTTCTCACAATATGTTTGAGTAGTTAAACAATATTACAAACTAAAATCCTATAACATTATATTTGCCGATAAATAAAATGTACATTTTTCATTAAATATAAAATTTACTTCCACGGAAGAGTACTGAGAAATTTCTTTAAGCAGTTATAATGTAGAAAATGACTTTTTAGATTATTAAGTACATAACACTAAAATAATTCATGTTAAAAATTATAAGTAAAAGGTGTCCATTTTGTGCATTGAAGTTTTAAATAGTTGTAAATGAGTATCATTATTATCCAACTATTGGACTTCAAAATTTTAAAGCTGCATTTTGTAAGATTATCAAAACTGAATCTTTATACGAATTTCATATAACAACGCTCACACATGCGCTTGTGGATGAAAATTCATCGAAACCTTTCAATATCTCAAACGTATATGATCGCAACAGAGTTTTTCAAACTGTGGGGGCGTGAACCTCTCGGATGAGATAACCCTACAAGTGGCGAGAGTACATCGAAAAGTCGAAAATAAAAAAATATTTAAAAAATTATTATTTTACTAAAAGGAAGCAAAACAAAATACATCGACATAATAAAAAATAAAATACGTATTTACACACATATAAATGTATCAGCACTGCATAATATGTATTTTATAATTAATTTAACCGAGTATTAAGCTAAGAACAAGTTTAATAATTACAAATGACCCTATGGGCATGCCGTAAAATTATATATAAAACTTAATACTTATCTTGAGAATTTGTGCTGCGTATAATTTAAGTCGCATTGTACGATCAGAGAAAAGGTTACAAGACACACACAAATAAAGAAATATATATTAAAAACAGACAGAAAATACAAAAGGAAATTAAGAGGCATAGGTGCCTGTCACATTTCAGCATAATCACCAAGTCTGTTTAGGATTTATTAGAACGCAGAACCAACTTATGTAACACGTCTTGGTAGAAATTAGGTCCCTGTCCATTGATTCGGTCTCAGTGGATGATTTCTCAGCACTGTCTTGGAATATCGCAACAAATCAGAAACGAAATACTGCACGCTACTATAGCTCAGTATCAGTTCTGAAGAGAATTCACGTATAGTTACCCGTCGATCATTTGGAATAATTTCTCCAAATCATGCCGTGGTGATTTCGGTCGTTGAACAACTTGTTCCACCGTTCCCTGTCATATTGCGGTTTTCGGTATCCTATCTGTCTGATTGAAAAGAGTGACACAATTCCTCTACATGTTATTTGCTCATTGTAGATGTAGACACATTCTTTGCCCACAAAAATCGAATCACGGCTCGCACTTCCAAACCAGACCAATTTCCTAAGAGTCTGGCCATTTCAATCGTCCTGAACTATCTGGGAACTTTCACTACCTACCCGTAAACCAGCTGTATGACAAGAAGCGCCATTTGTCTCCACTCTGGGGAAACAAAATTTCTCCACAATATGTAGTTTTCAAATATTGAGGTTAGTAACCTTATTTTTTGACCATTCCACGTAGCATTTTACGTCAGAGTATATTATTATAGAATTCAATATTGTTATTGTTTGTATGGAGGGGAAGCGCGATGAAAATTATATGATTGAAAATTGGGCCGCAAGTATAGAAAGTTTGAGAAGCGCTGTGCTCTAATATATATATAAAATTTTCATAATCTCAAATTTTGAAGAAAAAAAAAGAAAAGAGGAAAAGGAAAATTATGACTAGTCAAAAGATTTTTGAAAATATTTCTGTGTATCACACACGTAAAAATGAAGAATAATTTTATACATCCAGGTATTTATTCCTTAATTATTATAAAGTAGCAAATTCTGTTTTACCAAAGTTCTTAATGGGTGTTTTGAAAGAGGTATACTTTATATATATTATTTTTGTTTACAAAAAAATGCATTTAAATAAGCAGATATATTTTAAATTTCCTGAAATTCGAAATATTTGTATTGTGTGTGTGTGTGAGTGCGTGCAAGTATTCCTTCTTCTTATGGTTTATATATACTGTATACAATGTAAGTTTAAATCTATGTTTTTAATTTCCTTACACTAGTGATGCTGAAACTTTCAATGTTTGCGACCCAATTTTCCATTATCATAATTTTCATTGCAGCTCTCTCCGTACAATAACAATGTATTGAATTCATTAATACTATACATTGACGTAAAGCAACAATACGACTCTAATGATAAACCGTACAAATTATCAAGATAAATATTAATTTTATATATGATAAGCTCAGGGAAGTCATTAGTAATTATAAGTCTGTTCTTAAATTAATGTTGATAAATTAATTATCAAATACATGGTGCAGTACTGATATATTTATAAGTGTATTATATCATTGTAAATGTGTGATAATGTATTTTGTTTTGCTTCTTTTAAGTAAGTTGTAATAAATTTTTTAAGTAATCTTTTATTTTCGACTTTTCGAAATGTTCGTGCCCCCGTCATAAAGTTATCACGCCCCCTCTGGGTGAGTGCGCCCCAGGGCTAGAGAAACACTATGTTAGAAGCGTTATTAGCTGCTCGCTTGAATCACGCACCATATAATTATCCTACATTTTTTTCAAGAAACATATTTTTGCCCCTTTCATGTAAAAATAATTGTTCCTCTAAGGTAACGATATTCAACCTAGGGCCCTCCGAGCCTTTTTAAGTGGCCCTGTCATGGTCAATTGCTCTGAGAAATTTACTTATATAAGAACATTGTACTAAAAATTTGGTGGGAAATTCTTAGTCAAGAAATCAAATATATCAACTTTGCTTTTTTGCTGACGGTGTCTTACGGGTACGAATTGATATTTTTTTTCTATTTGGAATGGTTAAGGTTAGTGATAGCAGACAATAGTGGAGTAGTGACAATTTTATGGGTTGAACTAATTTTTAACTATCTTTCATATCTTCCAAGCAAAAAATATTGGAACAAAATAAATCGTTTTAAGACAATTAGGAGGTTGACTATGTTGCAGTGAAAAACAAACATGGATCAGTAATTGTTTAATTTGTCACGAAAGTGCTGTATTTAAAAAAATACCAATAATCAGAAATCGTTGAATTATGCTTTCCTCGAAGATCCCTTTCAAGAAGTTTGTACCATTATTGGTAATAATCATATGAAACCGTTTATTGAGGCAGAAATTGTGAAGGAGTGTTTCTTAAAAGCTTCTAATTTAGTGTTAGTGACAAAAATATAAAAAAAAATATATACATAAAAAAATAATAATTAAAAAAAGCAAAACAGGAATTATAATATTTCGATCAATTTAACACATTTAAAATTTTCAATGTTATCTTGGTCTTAAAGGTATTTCTCCCCTCCCTGTTTATCTTCAAGTTGCGGCCCACTTGGAATAACTAACATAAGTATGCAGCCTAGCAGAAAAAAAGGCTGAGTACCCCTGCTCTAAGGCAGCAATTTTTATGTTTTTTCCACCGCTTCAAAGAGAATTAAAAGAGAATTAAAGCTCCCACTTTTTAATTCTGCTGGTCTTTTTTTCTCTATTACACCTTAATTTTTGTGTACTTTCTATTTTATGCACAGACATGCGTGTCATCGCACTTGACATTGAGTCTAATAGATGCATAATATAATCATTCCATAAATCGTATTATATTAATTTTTTGAACATTGAGAGCACCGGCCCTCGACTTAATATAAAATAGTTCATGTGGCCCGCAATGTCATTTGAGTTTGACATGCCTGATCTAGTGTAATTTTTGTTTCAAGGTATTTAATTCGTTTCAGTTGCTCTTTGTTTGGATAACGCGCAGCCTCCAAAATAATTGCTTTTGTGACGGGTCTATATGCGATCTTCTAATTAATCTTTTTGGGAAATCTTTGGGCTACCAATTCATGGGATTCACAACCAACCCTTTGGAAGAAGAGAATCGTGATATGTAAATTAACTTACTATGAATAGGCGAAGTTTTCTAGCTTGAAAGAGAGAAGGAGCGAAAATATACTCGAGACAGGTGACATTGCTACTAAAGGTATAGCATTAGAATTAGGGGGGTTCGATTCTTATTGGAAGGAAACCTTAAAGTGACGATTGTTCACTAAAATTGAATTAAGATTAGATGAAATCAAATAATAGGTTAGATCCTTAATTAAAAGACGGATCAAGTTTGTTAGTTGACTAATCGCTCACGTGTTACTGTCGTTGTTCCACTTTCACGGTTTTCTTTGAGACATTCTCTTAATATTATTAGTTGAAATTGTGTCTGTTCTTAGTGTTGAAATAAATAGATTAGATTTGAATCATGTGGAGTATTTCTTCCCTTCCCCCCGCACATATGCGTGCTCGCGAGAGAGGCGCGGTCCTCTTACGGTTTGATACAGAAAGTACGTGAATATTCAAACTTTGATTCAAATGCAATACAGTTGGACTTCAATTTAACGCATTCATCAGGACCGAAGCTTTTATTCCTTAATTCAGTGCTTCCCAAAGTTTCAATATCTGAGACCCAATATTCAATCATAATCTTCATTGCTCCCCCCTTTCTCCACACAATAATAATGTACTTAATTCGATAATACAATTCGACACTAAAGCTACAATACGACTTTAACCTTTTACGAACCATCTTCATATATAAACGTCTCGCGTTAATTGCCCCGGACGTATATATAGGTCTTTCTGAAGTACGACATTTTTGTGCACTGCTATCCAAAAAATTATTTCAAAGATTTTTAAATGCAATAAAAGGACCTTTACAGTGTTTGCGAAGTATTTACTTATTTCAGAAGATTCACTATTCTCTCCCCCTCCCTCCCAATACGTCACTTACGCTCACCTCCTTGGAAAATGGGGGCGTTGGGGAACATCGCGTAATTAATTCAGCAGCTAAGGAAATAATTTTAAACCGTAAAAATTACTAAGATAAGTGTTCATTTTTGTATATAATTTTATATAAGACAATCTCATGGGCCATTGGTAATTATTAATGTTGTTCTTAGTTTAGTATTGTGAAATTAACTATAAAATACATTGTGCAGAACTATACATTTATGAGTGTATTATATCAGTGTAAATGTGTATTTTATTTTTTATTATGCCAGAATGTATTTTGTTTGTTTATTTTTCAGTAAATTAATATTTTTTTTAAAAATATAAAATGTTGACTTTTCAATATGATCGCGCTCCCTTATAGAGTTACCATGCCCCATAGGAAGCGTGCCCTACAGTTTAAGAAATGCTGTATGAATTCGAAGTTATTGGTATAATCGGTGTAAGAAAATCCAAATTTATTTTGGACTTACATTTTGGAAATTCTATGACAAACAACCACACAAAAACTTTGCTTAGTTAGAAATTACACATATTTTATTCATCAGCTAAAAATACTATAAACGAAATATTAATCAATAGTTATTTGGAAATTTTAAAATACTGACTTATTAAAATTTTACAATGTTACATCTTTCTTTTTTTTTTTTTAAACTGTCGACCCAAATGTTGAGTGCAGAAAAATCTGCATCCACTTCTAAGCTGAGGAGCTTTTTGACAAAGTTGAAGAACTTTTTCATTAATAGAGGTCTAACAGTGACTATTTCCTTCACACGAGTGATGTTGATTCATTTTAATAAGTCAGATTCACGAACAAAAAATGAGGTGGCTTTCAATGAATTTCTTATTTTGTAGGAGTTTCCACCACATTCTGCAGAGGTCTTTACCATTTATGCTTGTTGTTTAATAATTGTAACTAACATCGACGTTGAAGTTTTAGGTTGCTCTGCTAAAGCATTTTTTAGTCCAACATTATCATCAAATTTAAGAAAAGTGTTAAGCTTTTCATTAGACCAAACAATATATGAGAATTCTAATGCATCAAATATTGATATTGTTGTGAAAATTTGTTGTTGTTGGTATTGCCACCTATCTGACGGAGTTAGTTAAAGTCACACGAAATACATCGCCGTAAAACACTAGGTACACGCCTGTCGTTAGCCGTAGTTTTGAGCAACATACAGGAAACAGTAGGATTTGGCTGTTCAACCCCTTTTTGAGGAAGTGGTCAAATGCCTTTCACCTCTTTTCCTCTTGCACCAACCTCATAAGAGGTAGCACCTTAACGGCTATTTAGAGTGCCCCCATGCGATTTGCCGCCCAGTCAGTATAATGGATATGACCCTCGGTTTATAAACGAGTGGGTCCGGGTTTGAATCCCGAGTAAGGAATGATTGTATCTTTTTCAGGAAAATAAGTCAAACTTTCGCCTATAATGAATATCCGTCTCGAATGCAAAGCAGCGCACCTCTTCTGTTATATCCTGGGATCATCAATTGTAATAAATGTCTATATATTCTCCTGTTTGTATTGTCTGTTTCTTTTCTTCTACTCGTATTTCATATATATCCGAGGATAAAAAAAACATACGACAGCAATAACAATAGAAATTTTATGACGCAATTATTAATATTTCTCATATTGAAATATTCTTAAGGAATTAAAAGCAATTTCTTAGAGATTTCAAGCAACTTTATAAGAAAAACTGCTTTATCAAACTTTAAGAACTCCCAATTGAAATCCGTTTTTAAATTCTAATCTCTTTATTTTCCAAAGCTCTTTACATAAAAAAATATCCTAACCAGATTTTCTCCAGATCGAAATTTTTATTATGTTGTTATTGTGGAATCTATTTTTCTCAGAGTCTCAGAAGCAGCGAAAAAATGATTGGCTTCCACTCCAAAAAGATAAAAAAACCAAGAAGAATTTCACACTTTTTGTTTCTTTTTGTTCTTGCCGTAATATGATAACCGAAGAGTACCTGAAATGAAAATTGCTTAATACATTATTTATACAAGAAGATTTTTTTCGCAGCATTCAGGCAAAGCAGCTATTTATAATCACCCCCACAAATTGATTTCGTGTTAGAAGATAAAATAGAGCTTTTTCTTTATATTTAATAAAAGCGTATGTCAAGATTACATAAATAGTATTGAACAAAATTATTTTGGACAGAATATTTTGAAAATTTGTGTAATATTTTAGACTGACACGCTGTAACTTCATCATGCAACTTCATTGATTCAATGTAATTTTTCACATGTGATTATCCTGAATAATTAAATTTACATTTTCTATGTAATTAACCAGCGGTCACTCGCGCCTGTTTTTTACCTTGTTACTGAGGTGTGAGAACCCCCCAAATTTTTAACAGTATTTAATTAAAAAAATAAAATTAAGTCATTATGATCATATTTATAAAGTACAAGTTTTGGGGTTTGTATTATACAAAAAAAAATTATTTAATTTTTTTTCCCCAAAATGAGACTCAAACTTTTAAACTAAACATACAAAATTTTTTTTTTTAAAACACATAATTTTATTTTTTTTTTCAAAAATTAGAAAAAAACGCATATGCCGTAATAAATATACTTTATAATTAATGAGATAATATTAGAAAATAGAAAAATAATATTTTAATTATTTTAAACTTTCAGAGCAGACTGTATACAAATCTCAACTTCTCCGGGGGTTTCACCCCAGATAAACTTTTTAAGGTCATTACACATTGTTCCTTAAAGACGGATTCATCACGCCTGAAGGTTCAATGACCTAAAATTTAAACCCAAAAAATTGTGGTTCTGCTCTTCTTTTTAGAAATCTAGGAGGATTTTTTTGTTGTTGGGGTGTACAGAACACCCCGCGCGAGTGATCGCGGGTAAAAAAATGTCTACATGGAAAGACTGAGAACCCCAATAAGTCAGTTAATAACACAATATGGTCAGTGATTCCAAAATCTACATTTATGGAATTAGAAACTCTAAAATTAGGGGTAATAATGGCTATTGCACAGTTCAATATGTCATGTTGTAACAAAATTAATGATATTAAAACATTGTGATGTTTAACCAAGTTTTAATTGTGTGTCATGCTTCAAAAAACGAAATGTACATAGGATTCTTAATAGGTTCTCACGTGGGCGTTAGATTTCAGGGGGGGCGAAAAAACCTGAAATAAGTTAAAGGTTTTTAAAAGTACGGAGGCATGGGGAAAAATTTAAAAAAATATATCCAAAAGACTTATAAAAACGCGCTGATTATGTACAAACAAAAGTAAATTTTAATGCTGGTTACCTTATGCTGTTTGTTTGTATTTAAAATTGTATATTTGGACAATAGCTGTTTCACAGATTTGCCTGTAAAAAGAACAGAGGGCTTTAGAAAAAAACTAAATTAAAAAATATATTTTATTAGTAATAAAATATTTTTTAAAACATTTAATTCATGTTTTCAACATATATTATGTACGCTCTTATTTCTCTGGAGTGGAAGGGGGGGCGGTATCGAAATATTCACTAGAAAAAGGAGAGCATCAGTTCGAAAAAGTTGGGGACCTATGGTGTAGCCAAACGAAAGTATTTTGAGAACCCTCAAAAAAGGCTAAAATGTTAAAAACAACAACAACAAAAATAAAGATAATTAGAAGAGTCTTTTGTAGGAGAAAAGTGTAAATAAAATGCTTCATATGCTTCTGGAAAGAATTAAAAATTAAATGCTCAAAAATTACAAATTTTTACATTACAGCCTGTATTCTCAAAATATAATATTTTTCATGGTTTTTTTTTCAAATTATTATACAATCCTGAATACGTTTACACATTTTAATGGAGGTAATTAGATATATCTAGCAAACCTTTTTAGATAAGGCTTTTTTAAACTAAAGTTTATTGAAAAAAATTGGACATTTTTTTAAAAAAAAATCATAATTACTTTAATATTTAACGAAAAGACAAAAACCTTCGGTAAAGTTTTATTAAAAGTACACATAACCTTCTTTAAAATTTCATCCGTGAAAATTTAGTAGTTTTTGAGAACAAGGTAGGTACATAAACTTACGTAGTTAAACATGGGCTCCTATGGACGTGCCGCCCCACCCCTTAATCGTGTTTTAAATATTTTTGCTTGTATGCATTGGAAACACATAAAACAGGTTTCTGTGCTCAAAATATCGCAAAAGACTAACCATTTAAATTTTTTAAAGAAAAGATTTACAATATATGAAAGGATTTTAAAATACTCCTCCTCCTACAATATTTGACATACTCACATGAAATTTGATTTAGAAGTACGTTTAACTATGTATATCAAATGTCAAAAACCTTCAATAATACGAACTTCTCGCTAATTCGCTAGTGCTCAGTCCGTAGAAAAACTCTTCATATTTCGAACTAAAACTTTACGTTTTGGTACACTCAATATTTCGAAGTAAAATCTGTAGCTGGCCAGACTACAGCATGCGATAATTCGAAATTATCTTATAAAACTCTCAAACAGGTTGGATCTTATAAGTTTTCTGTTGTAATGTCTCTGCGTGTTTCTCCTGTAACGTAGCTTCTTTGATGACCATCTGTCAGCTATCCCTTCTTAGTGTTTTGCAGTTCCTCAGGCGAAAAGACACTTTTATTGCTTCTCTTCAAGTAGACAATAGACCGACCGAGGTGTTGTCAACCGTTTATATCTTTCATTTAACACGTTACTACAGATGTGTTCAAAAAGGCTGTTTAGCTATTGTGAAGAAAAATGCGTAGGATTGTGTATTTTGCGTCGGACTGACATGACGATTTATGGCCCATCTGTGTGACTAATAGCAAGCGGTACCAATCAAGGCATGGGCCGGACGACTGTGCATTGAAGAACTAATGGTGCTGGGGACAGTGCCTGAGGGAAGCAGGTGCAAACGATTTAATTAGAATTGAATAGATTGATTGAAGTGATTGATCGATTTCATTGAATAGATTTGGAGGGTTGTGAAAAAATCATGGTTCGAAAGGTTAAAGGTTGAATTTTGGTGGACTGATTATTCGAGAAGAGCCTACCCAACGTTGATACTATTAAGTACCTGCGTACCTGAGTGTGAAACTGTGAATACGCCTTGTGTTAATTTTAGATTCTAGATTTTAAATTTTAAATTAAATGTTTTAAATCGGCAATCGTGCTCTGATCGGTGATGCTTGCATAATTTTGAATTAAAAAAATTGTGGCCCTTGTTTGTTTTTTTAAAGTAAAAACTCTATGCACACTTTTTTCCCGTTAAGTTTTATTTTCTTTATTTAAATACTATTTTCATGCAGCCCACTTCCACTCAACTCCACCGAGTGAATGAAAGAAGAGGAGCACAAGCAAACCTAATTGGAAAAACGAAACATTTGCTTTTTTTTTTTCAGTAGAAAGAGTATTTAAGCACAAAAATGTGTCAAAAGAATTAAAACCCGGACCTTTATCAAGGTTAATTAGAGAGAAGTTGATTATATTTTGGTTTATATTAGCGATGACCACTAAGAGATTGCCAGAAAATAAAGGCATTCATTGTGAAAAATTACGAATCCTCTCATTTTGTTTGCTTAGGGAATTTTAAGGAAAATCAACGGCTCTCACAGGTCATAAGTTTTTTACGTGTTATATAAACGATATGTATTATCACACGTATTATTAGGTATTGGGACATTATATGAAAGGATGTGCATGGTTGCCAATTTGGGGAGTACTCCACATAGGAAATGAGGGTTGCCAACTTAGCGAATTATTTTAAACGTTGGCGATAGCATGATGTTGCGATAGCACGTAAATACCATATAAACATATTTTTATCTAAATGTAATCTGCATAAGTAATTTACTTATAAATAAATATTCTTAAATAAATAGACATTTTTTAAAACATTTGTACTTATAAATAAATATATAAGAATGCGTAATTATTTAAACAATGCTCTTTGCAGAAAAGGGATAAAATAAACAAATCCTTCGATGAATGAGCGTGAAAAAGAAACTACTTAACACTCACATGCGAAAATGTCGTAAAAGAAAGGCAATACATCCGAACAATTAGATCCTCACCAGAATAAATCATAAGTTTATACTTCTATCGTGTGGTTATATGCACTCACATAATTTTTTTCTTGTTAGATATATTAATACTTCTAGGGTTAATACAATCTTCTTTTAAAAGAAAATTTGAGCGCTAATTTATTTTGTGTTAGAAAGTAAATAAGTATACAGTTGATACATATTTTTATATTTACATTACCCTTATACTGTATTCAGTCACATTTAGCAAATCTTAAGACATTCTCTTAAAGATAAATAGCTCCTTTCTTTTTATAAAGTAAAATGTTTGTCCATTTTTTTCTTACTGAGAACTACAAGTACTGTGGGTTCATTTCTCTTTCTTTGATAGATTATTCAGTCGTATACTCCGACAGTTTTTATCATTGATTAATTGTTAATATATTTCCATTTCCTTGATTTTATTTTTAGGTATTTCAGGACCTAAAACTGAATATTACTGATAAACAGCATTTTACACGTTAGATCAAGTCAAAGTAGTTTGGATACCAATATATATATTTTTTATACTGGATACATGCTGTGCTTATTTTACTTAATATTTTAGTTCTGCAAAGGGCACATCTTTGAAACAGTTTTTTTTAAAGTTGAATGGGCTTTAGAATAAAAAAAATGCATATTAATGATTTTTTTTCACACGGGAAATTATTCATATACGCGAGCCGGTACAGTTTGGTAGAAACTCGACGAATCTCCTGTTTCGGATGTTTAAAATGTTGAGTATAAAAATGAGTGAATTTATTGAAGTATTTAAAAGTAAATATTGTAGCTTTAAATGATTTTATATGATTTTAAGTGATTTTGTTGAGTTTTAATTGAAAAATATCAGTTTGTTTAAAAATTATCTTCATTCGACTGCTTCCTGATATCATGAACTCTACAATATGCTACATGATAGCTTTGTTTAATATTTTGGAATTATTTACAATACATTTATAGCATCGAGCTAGCAAAAATATTTTGTCGAAAAATTTGTTAGTCTGATTGCATATTAAAAAATATATGTTTCTTTTGAAAAATATCTATTTTAAGAATAATAGCAAGGATTAACCCGTCTAAAAATTGTGTCTTTCTTTCTCAGAAAAAAATGGTAAATAAAGCGGAATACACACACACACACATACACACACACATACACACACACACACACACACATATATATATATATATATATATATATATATATATGTTAATTTAATTTTAATTTTTTTAATTTTTAATTTTTAAATTTTTGAGAATTGGATATTTTACGATTAACTTACCAAGTTGCAATAGGGGGAAGGTTGGCGCCATCAAACTAGTTTAACCCCACTTATCGGTCCTAAGTCCGAGGTTGCACTTGGATATTTTATAAATTTTTATTTTATAATTTTTTAATTTTGTTTGAAAAAGTTAGAATTTTATCTTCTGTATTCACCATTGATATTTTGAAATGGGTTTTAATGTTATAAGATTCATATAATTTCAGTTTTTTGATTGATTATTGGGTTGTGATTAAATTTTATACATATATATATATATATATTTGCACATGTTCTTTACCAAATTTTGGAGGCCTCGGAAGCTTAGAGGTCAAGGTAACGAACTCGCGGCTGGTGTGCCATGAGTACATGTCCAGTACTACAGAAGACACGCCGTGTAGGGAAGCAATGCACGTTAAATCTGTCGAGAGCTCAAACTTTCTTCCATTGGTGTAGTGTGGTAGTTAGGAGAGGGGTGCCAGTTCAAGTGTCATCCTCGTCACTTGACCATTGCTCAAAATTACGAGGTTCATCACCAAAAGCCCTCGTGTAGCTGAACTGTGTGACGTTAATATTCACTCGCGTAACAATTTTTGTGTGAACTTAAAAGAAAAAAAATCAGGACTAAGATACTAACATTTTTATTAAATTAAAAATTGCTTGAGACCTAACTATTTTTGAATAAAGATTGTTTAAATATTTTCAAATAAGTTGAACTGTAAACTCAAGTAATGTAAACTAACATATTTTAAATATATTTCATTCTTGAAAACGTAATACTTAATATATACTCCCAGAGAATAAAATTTTTTTTAAAAAAAAATATTTGGTTATTGTAAAAAATAAAATGTTTTAAAATACTCTTTTATTATTATTATTATTTTTACTGTTTAAAATAAAACAGCTACATTAAATATCTCATTGGGTTGATATTAGTTTACTTACTAAAAATAAAATAAATAATTATTTATTATTTATATGCAATTTAATGGCAAATAATTTATAGTTAAACTTGAATAAAGGAAATTAAATTTAGAGCAAAAATCAATGACTAATTCCAACTTATGCCTCAGTGATTTGAAAATTTCTAATAAATTTCAAAAATTTGGATGAAGTATAATAAATAAATCCTGGTTAACTTGCTTTCAAAAGTTCATACCATTAGAGTTATTTTCTTATTTTCAGTTGACTATGTTTTGAAATTATAAAATATTAAATAAGAGAATTTGGGAACATGTAATTTTTGTGTTTCTTTACGCCAAAACAAAAACTAGAATAAGCAATTATAAAAAATAATTAAAGAGTGTAAGTACTTTTATATCCCCACAATGTGACAGCAATAATATAAACCCAGGGAATATTAAAGAAAGCTTCGCAATATGTTGATCAGGTAGTTGGTGTCAATATCATAAAAAAGTTAAATATCACTGATTTGAAGAAAAAAAAGATAATGAGTGAAATTAGCATTTGTGCAGATTAAAAATAATATAAAATTAGATTTAAAAAAGCCCTCTTGAGAGAAGGTTTCCTCATCCATCATTACTCTCCTTTTCTTGTTCATCTTTTGAAATAGGGAAAAAAAATGATCGCATGCTCACGTATCTGAAAGTAGCTGATAACAAGAAAGAAAAGTTTTTTTTTAAAGTGAAAGGAAAAAAAGTGGTTCAGAAGTTTTTTAGACAAGAAATATCAATAAAAAATGCTTCCGTAAAATAAAAGAAGCGTGTATACGTATGATGGACTAAAAAGTATAGTTTTATAATATTCTGCTTTTTAAGATTAAGATTATGATTGTAGTTCTAAAAATAATTCAATATTTCTTAATCAAAAGTTATAATATGACTTTTTTAAGCTTTTTTCACGCACAATTACTATTTTAATAGTTTGATAATTGAAAGAAAAATTAAAAGTGTGTTTTAAGAAACAACAACAGTTTTTATTTAACTTGAGATACAGTTTAGTGATGCGCTATAAATATTTTTTTTCTTGCACCAGTTTATTTTTAAAACCACATTCTGGGAAACAAAACTATTACTTTTTCATACTGTTTGGCTTTTTTTAAAAATTAAATTCATTTTCATTAGGACACATTCTTTTCCACTAAATGACTCGTAACTGCTTATATGGGATAATATGTTTGTTTAAAATGCAACAGTAAGAACCCTATTTACTATACGTCATATTCCTCTCTGATAAAATAGTGCAAATAATTTATTAATAGCAGGGAAATGTTTTTTTCTTGAATTAACCGTTATTTATTTTATGAAATTCCTTGCACAATTGTCTATCAGCTTAAGTTTGATGAAATTTAGTAAGAGTAGCATATTTTCTTCACCACACACATTTCTTATGAAAACTATGTAATGCTATTTTAAATTTTTAAAAAAAATAATAAAAGTTATCATTATGAATCAACTCTTTAAATGACTTTTGAAGGATATACAATGCTTAACGGAAGAACTGAAAAATATACTGAGATAGTTGTACATCTGAAAAATAGACCTAGAAAAGTACTATGCAGAAAAATTCTGAAAACAAAAGACCTTTTCTTTATTTAAATTCTTTCAAAGAATTTCATATTTTATCGTTTAGCATTTATGCATGTGAACCAAATAATTCTAACTGATTGTGTTGTAATATAACAAAAGATCTACTGTATATTCAATATCAAAACGCTCAAGAAAACAAACAAAATAAGCAAGTATAATACATAAAACTGATAAAAAAAAATTAAAACTGAATTTTGTTGTTGATTGAATAAATTAATACGCCTAAATATTTAATTAAATTCATTTTATTTCCTAACTTGTAGCAAGGCAGAAAAGCTTCGTTTTGCCACGTTCATATATTTTATACTGAAATCTTAGGAAACATGAATATCTACAAAATTAAGAATATTCTTACTTAAGACTGTCAATTTTATTTATTAAAATAATTTTCATTTACACAGCTGATTAAGAAACAATTAACATTCTATCATAAATGACACAGATTCCAGGCAGTATACGTTATACAGGGTCAGACGATATCATCGCAAAATAGGACGCTCTCTCAAATCGAAAGATGATTGATCCTTCGTGTATTAGAAATCGTAAATGATTGATCGCTCCTCATCCATCATAAGTTACTCATTCAGCCGGAGGCCTAATGAAGGATGGGTAGAAGATAAAGGATTAAGACTGATTAAGGAAGGCATGCATTAATGGATGGATAAATTGCTAATGATCATAAAGAAGTTAACCAGACTGAAAGAGAATGACATGCAAAGGACATTCTTGTATTCTACATCTTTATAATCTACTTGAGGATCACTAGTTCTTATAATATATTGTATTGTCAGCTACTCGTCTTTAAATCATATTTCTAATTGAAATATCTTTTGGTTGATTAATTTCATATCTATCGATAAAAAATTTAGTAGTTAAAATATATGCGTTTAAATAAATCATTTGATGTTAATAATAATATTTCTTTAAGTTACTTATTTATAAAACAGAATATATTAAATGGAACTGAGAGACGCAACACCATGATGGCCAGAGCCTACTGTGCATATCTCAGTTTACTTGACCTTAGGCACTGGGGTGCATGTGCAGATGTTTTGGTGAAGTGGCTTTTCCGGGAAAACCCCTAGTGTTCATTCCCAGCGTTGGTCCCTTTATCACCCGATGAAGGGATGTAAGGCTAAGTCCACCCTGCCCAGACCAGGATTAAAACAGAATATTAATAAATAATTTCCCCGCTTGTTTCAAATTTGAACCCCACAAAGTGGGGGTTGTTGGAGAAAGGTTGTTTGCCGGTGCTGAACTGGTATTATTCTAATTAATATACGAACATCATTTGCTTTAAGATAGATACGCTTTCATCGAAGAAAATTAAACATCCTCACTCGGTCCTCCACCAATTTATATTGTGGCATCACTGAAGTCGCAACTCATAGTGATTTGGTGTTAATGTGGGGTATGAACGCTAAGGGACGCCTGGCTCTTTCCTTTTACCCAAACAATCAGCTTAATTCATTTTGCTGAGTCCCTCTGATGCGAACAAAAGCTATAACTTCTGCTGTAGATGCAATGTGATGCTCCACAGTCATGTGATGGGTTTTTCTGTCAGTGATGACCTGTGCAGGTTACTTGAGATAGTGTTTTTACTTACCGTAATTATACTATCTTGTTCAAACTCAGAAAGCTGTTGATAAGGGCTTTTTCATCTTCTTAAAGACATTCTTGATTAATATCAACTTCCTACATCCACAAATAAAAAATGGAAAGTTTTTTGATGTTTGAGTTTTTTACGAAAAACAACTGAATGGATTTTATTGAAACTTTACAATAATATAGTTTATGCATCAGAGTAACACATAGGCTATAATTTATAAAGATATTGTGTGAAGTGTCCAAAATATAACGATAATTGTCAAGTAGGTAGGAAAAATTTCTGACATCTGCAAGCAATTCTGGGGTGCGCTGCAAAAAACCCGCAACAGCATATATTTATCTTTTAAGTGTGAAAAAACCCTTTTTGTTTTGTCTACGCCATGCCTCAGTGCACGCTCGCTTTTAATTTATTCCGTTGATCAGTATTTTATAATAAAACTAGATTTCAAAGGGAAAGGTGGTGGCAAGATTTTAGCATAAAATAAATGCAACAGAAAGTAATATTAATGTATTACACTTCCAGATATTTTTCTCTTTTACTGCTACTTCTTAAGCAAACGGTATGTCACAATTATTTGCTAAATGAATATTTTTAATCCATTTTATTATTTTAAAACCTAAGAAGGAAATTATTGTTAAAATAATGAATATGTTAGATTTTGTATAATATATTTTTTTCCGTCCTATACGTGTTTAAATAATTTATTAAGCACAGTGGAATGAGAAACTATAAAATTAAAATAAAAATATATAAAAAATGTTTTTATCCGATAGTTCTTTTTTTCTTTTTGAATGTTTTTCAGTACATGTAAATATATATCTAGGCTTTCCCCCATACGGTTTCTTATAACTTACATATATATACATATGTTTATTCAAGCATTAAAAAGCCATCGTTTCAATAACTATCAGTAAATTTTCTTTTATTTATTACTTATAAAAATGGATTTTAATTAATATATATATATGTTTTTATAAAAGGATTATTTCTATTATTTCATTACTAAATTAATTATTTGTTACTTAGAAAGTACATCGTCTATTATTTGGGATAAAAATACATTTTGGAGACATTTTTATGCTAACTATATGTAACGATTGATTGATTCATGAAAATCTGAAATTTATTTTATTATTTTAGATTCTTAGAATCTAACTATTATTAAAAAATAATGAAAGTTTTTTGTTTTACTCTTAGCATCAGAATAATTTTATTTTTATTGCTTCACATAAATTAATAATTTTTTAACTAACACAATATTGTTTTTAATAAGTCATACATCGAAATTTGATGCTATATCTTATCTGTGAAAGAGGGGAGATGGAACAATAATTTTACACTAAGAAAAATACCCGGGTTATGCCAGGTTAGAGAGAGGGAAACAAAACCTGTCTTAAATCGAAAATAAGTGGAACAAATTTCGAAAAAAGGGAAATTTAATGAAATAATTTTAGAACTCACTCACATTGCTCGCGTACAAACACACACACATAATTGCTGATGTCATGAGGGAAAGAGAAAGCCCATGCAACTCCGGGCTATGCAGCTAGTTAAATATAAACTATTAAGAGCTCTCACGATTCTAATGCGCGTATTTACAGAACCAATGAATCGCAAGCTCAAATGGGGTCTACTAGCGCCATACTTATGAACCTAATGCGAGATTTGATTTAAAGTGACCTTTCAGATACATAAACACCACTTTCAATTTCGTTTATCTAACACAATTCATTCTTGGCGTTAGGACTTTATTTCCATCAATATATATATATATATATATATATATATATATAATACATAACTTTAAATTTATTTTTACACATTTATTGCATTCTAATATGATGTAGTCATAGCAGTCCCATTAATTACTTATGGACAAATAATATAGCTTATATACTTCCAGATGAGATATAAAATTTTATTTCTGAAAAATGAAAACATGGTTGCTTAGGTATTCATGACATTTGTTTATAAATTTCCATACGATGCAATGAGAATAATTAACATTCATTACAAAATTTTATATCATTTCTTAAAGTTTAAAGCAGTAATGTAATGAACTTATTTAAATAAATTTCTGAATAAAAGGAAAATAAATTTTATCATCAGAGTGTTTCTCTTTAAATAGTTTTATCAGAAATAAAATGCACATTACAGGAAATTGTAATGTTCTAAAACCTCAAAAAATTGTGATATTTATTGACTCTAATTATCTTCAAAAGTTTTGCATAGAGATATTTTAATATTATTTCCTTTATTTTCAGATATTTGTGTAGTTTATTACCCTCGAATGATTTACAAGACGTCCACATAAATCCAATTTATCAAATTGAGATACAATGTCTAAACGTATCTTCGAAACTACAAAGATTGCTTTTCAAATAGTTACTCGTAAATCCTTAAAATCGATTATATAAATTACATTTTCTGATGCTATTATGGGTAACGTTTCAAACTGATAATTCAAAACTGAAACTGTATATCTGGAGATTTAGGAAATCTGAAAGCATTTCTTATCACGCTACATAACTATGGATACATTTTAGTTTCCACAGACTTATTTTCAGCCGTAATTCCTTTATTGGATGAGTGGCATGGAAACATATTTTCTTTGAAGCTAGAAAATATAGCTTTCAGATTTAAGTCAATTTTTATTTTTATCTTAAAGATTACTTCCTTTATTCCAGGTTACTTAATTTATAATAATTTTTCGAATTGTCGATATATTAGAAAATATTAGTTAATTAATTTCTATTTCTAAATTTTATTTATTGGACTCATTTGTTTGTTCTTACATAAAATATTTAACAAATGCAGTTGAAATCTGGTCTGGAAAAATGTAGCTCTTGGTGTAAGCATTCTTAACTTATTCACTTCACCTTGTCATTTTAGAAATAATTATAATTTTTCATCTGTCTATAGT
Source organism: Trichonephila inaurata madagascariensis (assembly GCA_019973955.1). Lineage (NCBI taxonomy): Eukaryota > Metazoa > Arthropoda > Arachnida > Araneae > Nephilidae > Trichonephila > Trichonephila inaurata. Next base: position 7,420 of record BMAV01013593.1, on the reverse strand, counting down.
AGAATGTTTAACAACCCTTCAATAAATCATCTGTGTTCCAAATAATCAAGTCATTCTTTTATCAAGTGAAAATAATTTAGAAATTGTTGGTTATGTGCATCACCATACAATTTCAAAAAGCTGATTGCTGATGCAATGCTGATTGAGGACATATTTTAATAATTACACAAATGTGGATTTAAACAAATATTTGGGCTAGCCAACCATCCCCCCTTTTTTGCTTACAATAATAAGCCAAATCCTATTCAAAATAATGGATAGAAGATCTAAGTACATTACAAGAAACATTTAACAAAACTGCAATAAAAAATGCTTAGATGACGATGAAGCAGTGAACAGCCAGTAAGCTATTGTCAGATTCAGATCCAAATACAGATTGAAAGCTGTAAAATTATTGACCGAATTATAGCATAACAATAAGTATAAAAATAAGTTTTCCTGAAATAATTATAAAGTGAGAAAATTAAATTAAATGTGTTAAAATGTTCCATCTGTCTCTCTCTTTGTCTACATATATATTTATATATTATGACCTAAGAAACAAATGCTCTAGATACGTAATGCAGAGTTCCTCAAACTGTGGGGGCGCCCCCTGGGGGGCGCGAGTATATCGAAAACAAAAGATTTAAAATTAATTAATTTACTGGAATGAATTAAAACAAAATACTTTCAGACACAATAAATATACACTTTTACTCTGATATAATTTACAATATCATCTGGCATCATCAAAAATAAAAACTTCTTCAATACCTAATTAGCTATCTCTGATCCTATAACCACATAAAAAAAACTTTCATTTGATTTGCTGTAATCCTATGATGGGAGATTTTTTGTTAAGTTTTCTTTTTAAACCTAAAATACTACTCTTGAAAGAAAAAAAACAAAACCGAGACCCAGAATCGAAAAAATTTGGGAAGATAAAAAATTCATCACTGGTATTCTTTTTGAAATAACAGCTGTAGGCAGCAGAATAAATTTGCTCAACGTCTGTTTAACCTTCTAAGTTATTGGTACAGTTAGTTATGACCCCTCTCTTATATGTTTGTTTCTCATTTAGGGAAGTTTTAATTAATGTATTTCTGTGGGAAGAGGGGGGTTCCATGTAAAAGAGTTTTATGATATTTGGAAAACCACAGAGATACATATAAAGCATAAGAAAAAACGTTTTACAGAATTTTTTTAGCTGTAACATCCGCAAATTATATTGAATACACTTTTGACCCGGAAGTGGCTGCGCGGGGCACACAGATCACGAAATCGTTAATTCTGGCAAAACTGTTTATTTGTTACCAAAGAAAAATTAATAGTCCTTGAAAGTAGGTAAGTTTACTTTCTCTGAGTTAAATTATTCACTGAAATCACTATTTGTATCGTGTACAATAAAAATAATTTTATATATAAAAAATGATTGAGGTGACTCAACCACCCCGTGAGACCATTAACGTTAGTATCGAGTGTGTGCCTGCTCCCTGGATAAAATATTTTGAAGTCTTCTCACTTTAAATATTAAAGATAACACAATCATTCTTCATCGGAACTTTATATTATTTTTCATTATTTAACATTAATTCTAAATGCTCATTCATTAAAACTAATCATAATATGAGAATTCATTTTAATATATCATTTTACATTTTCTTAAACATTGCCGCGCATTTGGGTTTACTCTCCCTACAGTTCAGCTAACAAGAATTTTTTTTTTTTTGGGTACAAAAAATGAACTTGTCCGAAGCAGTACTTCAAGCTTGATACACTTTTAATGTATTAATGATACACAAGGTATTTTATAACTAATTTATTAATACAAAACTAAGAGAAAGTTTAATAATTATTAGCGTCTTCCATGGGCTTGTCTTGCAAAAGTAAGTTTTTCAAAGGAAGGTTTACGATTCGAAATTCACACTCTGAGTACTTTTCTATATTTGGCTGAGATCTACATTTTGTCTTCAAATTAGACACCGCGTTTTGCAATTGTTCCAATTTAAAAATTCGAGAAAGAAAAATAAAATATATATTACTTAAAAATAACATATATTAAATTTTATATACTTATGTTATTAATTTGTACGGCTTATAATCAAGATCATATTGTAGCCTTAGCGTTAAAGTGCATTATTATAGCATTCAACACATTATTATTGAAAAGGGGCGATAAAAATTCTGATTGAAAAGTGGGTCGCAAGTATTGAAAGTTTGAGAAGCACTGACGTAATGTTAAACATTATTTTCTTTCAAGTACCAGTTTCGAACACCTTGCGTGTTTACTGATACAGTTACTCAGTGACTAGATAACATTGAAAAAGAAAAACGCAGATATTAATATTTCAACAAGTAAGACTAAATTGAGAAGAATCACGGAAGCATTATAACCCTTTTATCCCCAGATTAGAGCAATTGGACACGCAAAAGAACTATTTCTTTTAGAGTTTGTTTTCTTCTTCCTGAGTAACTGAACCACCATAAATATATTCCTGAATTGCAGAGTAATTATAATACATTGGAATAAAGTAGCATTTGACGAAATTAATTAAATTGATAAATACATTTTAACATTTCTCTGCAAACATAAAACGGCTCAACATTTTCAGTTCAGTTTTTTCCTCTGATTTTATATTTTGTCTTATTGAAATTCTAAGCTGTATCTTAATATTGAATTTATTAATTAACCCGTTCAGGACCATGAAAAATCCTGCGACCCGCTTTTCTTCCCCAAGGGGACGATATTTTATGTGGTTTGTTTTCCTGCTCTAAGGCACATGATCACACCGGTGTGTTTTGAATTTGAACGATTATTTATTAATTTTTTCTTGGCACTATATGGTGGTTAAAGTCCGTTTTTTTCGACTGATGTTTCACAAAACTTTGAATTTCAATATCTGCTTCCGGCTCCGAGTTTTTTTTAATTAGATCCGGGATATTAATGAATGTAACCAACTGCACACACATGTTTAGTTCTTTTGAGATAATCGGGCATTTACGGGTTAAGTTTTTGCCTTTTCGGGATTTCTGTTTTATTTTGCTAATCGGGCCCAGTTTTTTTTTTATTTTATTTTTGGTTTATATTTGTGGGGCCCAAAATAATTTTATACCCCCTAAACTTTAAAAAACCCAGATATTAGATACAGGGTTACAAAAAATGAATGACCCGATTACAAAATTTAATAATTGTCAGTTGAAACAATAGAAAACTATAACTAAGATGTTGTAAATATAAAATATGAATTTTTTTTTCGTAAGTAATGTTTCTTGAGGTAAAGCAAAATTTCTTTTCATGAATGTTTAAAGTGACTTTTCCTTTAGTCACCTGTTTAATATCATTGCGAACCTGGGCAACTTGGACTTTGGCCTTCACACAGATATACAGCTTCCGGGAACTGTTTATACCATCTTCTTATATTAGAGGTCAGTGCATTTTTTATGGGATTTCTCCAAAATTTCCAGAACCTGATTATTGACACTTTTTGCAAACGATATCACACAAAACGCCTTCACACGCAACGACGCCATTTCCACTTCAGTTCACAATTACAACATTACTGCCTCCTATTTAACAAAAACAATATTACAAACTCAGAATTTCATATTTATCTTTACAATGTCAGATTAATGATCCTTTTTCTGTTTATTCATCTGGGAATTATTACATTTATAAAGAAACAGAATCGTTTGTTCTTACTGACTTATTTTTAATTCAGTAACAACAAAAATCCCTTTTTTTATCACACCACATTTTATGAATAAAAACGAAAACAAAAATACTAATGGGACACTAAGAAAGTTATGCACAATATCAGGATAAATTAAAAATAAAAAAATACGTATTAGCTGTTATTTAAAAGAAATTAGATTCGCAGTTCAAGTCCTAACAAGTTTATGTGAGTAAATTTATTGTTTGGGGTTTGCCGGATAGTATTTTTTAAGTTTTACATCTATTTTATTTTAATCATCATGGCAAAAGAGTACTTTAATATACATATGTATATATATATATATATATATATATATAAAATAAATTTGTATAATATTTCAAAACCAGAAATAATAGATAATGAACATAACAAAAATAACGTAATAAGAATATAAAGCAAAACATGAAGATCAAAAAAATTACAAAAAAGGAACTAAAAAAAGAACCTAGCGAGTCAGAATCAATTTCGGACTTAGGACCGAATAAGTGGGTTAGACTGTTTTAATGCGCCAACCTTCCCCTTTGCAACTCGGTAGGAAAACCAAATAAAAGAAACAAAATTTAAAGTATATAAAAAATTCAAAGTATATAAAAAATAAACAAAATTCAAAGTATAAAAAAACTCACAGAAGTATGATAAAACCACTGATTAATATTCTGAAACAAATTCCCCCCAATTTCTTAAAAGCAGAGAAAAAAAAAATTATTAAACGAAATCTTCCTACTTACAGATCCCTTTCCAAGAGAATCAAGAGTCTTGGGTATCTCTGAACGTATCTTTTGAACTACCTTTTACACTAACGAGCATAGATAGATATCGAGATAGATTTTAATCAATTTTGGTAGGCTTTGAATTGTTGATTTCAAAAATGTAAATTTCTGGTCTAATTTGGTTGGTTGTCAAAAATTGTGTAAGATGTTTAAGATGTGTGTGGAAAAGATGTAAACTGTGATATGAGTGTTAATGATATAATCTTCACAGCAAAAACCACTAACATGCCTGGGCTTTGAAATCCTATTGTTGTGTGGTGGATTTGGAATCAGAAATAACAAGACGACTAATATATTTGTGATGAATATAAGTTCTTAAGAAGTTAAAAGGGTATTCATGATCTAAACAACATTTAAAAAATTTTTTAAGAAGTTAAAAGAGTATTCATGATCTAAACAACATTTAAATATATATATATATATATATATATATAGTAAGATTTTTTTTACTGTATATTTAGATATTATCACACAATTATAGTAAATTGTAAATTTTATCATATGTTGCATTAAAGATCTGATATGAACTTTTAAATAAAATTAAGCTTAGCAGTGAAATTTGCCCTGTTTCGTTCGTGCGCATATTCTCAGAACATGCAAGGCGGGGGAAACGTTTTTTTTTTTTTCCTGTCGTTGTTGCTGAAGGGATTTTAAAGCTGGAATTTGTTTTAAGTTTGTAAAATTCAATATATTGACTTTTTATTAATGTTGCGCTTTAATTCAGCACAATGAATATTGACAAGGAATATCATTACATTAAACTACGACAAGTGGTGGTTAATCATAATTTTTGATCTTCTACACCCCCGCACATGTAAAAACAATAAACTTCAAAACATATCTAGGGTCAGTCTACCGACACAACGAGTTTTACCATGACTTCAACGCACAATGGGATGAATCAGTTCTTGACTATTGGATTACCACGATCTTTCACATGTTTAAAATGGATAGGTAGAAACAAAAGAATCCTTGATAATTTAAAAAAAAATAGCTAGAGTTTGAATCCCATATATTTTAAAAATGCCATCAAAGCTTAGTTATATCTACAATATATTTGTTTTATTTGTTTTATTCTTTAGCTAACTATTTAATTAATCTTTATTTATTTTCGTTTTTTGTTTTTTTTGTTTTGGTAATTATAAAACTTTTTTCTCTTAAAAAAATCCTTTAAATTATTTTTTTATTTAAGAAAATATTAAAATTAAAAAACAAATACCCAATACATTTTGACATAATAAAAAATAAACTCGTATTTACACTGATATAAGACACTTATAAAAATATCAGTGCTGCACAATGTATTTTATAATTATTTCAGTAATACTAAGTTAAGTTTAATAATTACCTTTGACCTCACATGAGCTTGTTATATATAAAATTATGTACAAAATTTAACACTTATCTTGATAATTTGTGCTGTTTATAACTAACCCCTTAACCACCATTTTAAACCTAGGTGCACGTATGTGATGTATTCGGGGAGGGGGAGAAAATGAATAAGTAAGAGAATCCCTTTAAATAAGTAAATCTTTTTGGGGCCCAAAGGGTCTTTTATTATTCCCAAAAATTTTGGGAAAAATTTTTTGGAATGCACAGAGAAGACGTATCGGAATGATGTATTTTTACGTCCAGGAAAATTAACACTTTAGCTGAGTGAGACGTTTATATACGTCTGTGGCACTTAATAGGTTAAAATTGTATTGTAGCTTTAGCTTCAAAGTATTAATGAATTCAATACATTGTTATTGTATGAAAGAGAGGGGGCGATGAAAACTATGATTGAATATTGGGTCGCAAATATTAAAAGTTTGAAAAGCACTATCTTTTGTACAAAAATAAGTTGCGTGAATAACCATTAAATCATTTACATTGAAACTGTTCATTTTAAATTTATAAGATTTGTATGGAGTGTAAAAATAAATTTTGGTCGAGAGCATGGAAAGTTGAAATAAATAGCAGAATTGTTTCATTTACAAAGAAAATATTTGAATGCAATCAATTTCGTTACAGAAACAGGGGTGAAAATCTATAACAGAGAACATGGGTTGAGGCCATATTTTGCAAGTAGGTATTACTAATTGGTATCAAACCTGTTAAGAAATGTTTGATGTACAATGATGGATTTAATCAATTAGTTCAAATACAAATATCTAGTTATAACTTATTGATCGAGAATAATTTGAGGTGTAACTTGGATATTTCCCAGATAAAAATGCCCAAAAGAAAATTTACCTAAAATGAGGGGAAAAAAGCATCACTTTGTTGAGTTAAAGAACACTAGAGGCTGACAATATGGTCTGATGAATCTCGAGTCAGTATTACAAAGATGATTAATGACACTTTCAAATATAAACGTGTTCAAAACATTGAACAGAGTGAGAGAAGTGTGTTTTGTGAGTCAAGTTTTAGCTAAGTAACTAGATCTTTATTTAATTTATAAAATCGCAAGAAAAATGTGGACTATTTGATATTATTAGTCAAAAAGATGCTGCCATATTTTTCATTTCTAAAGAATAAAAACAAATAATGGATTCATATTTTCAGTACTGGGATTGTACCGTTCGTCGAAGTAAAGTTAAACAAAAATTGTTTTCTAAAACACTAAAGTATTAATACACAACCCAAAAGATCCAAAAGATATTGATAGTATGTAGAAGAAAATTCAAGTATTCATCAAGACAGGATTCATGTCACACCATATTAACCCGCGGTCACTCACGCGGGGTGTTCTGTACACCCCAGCAACAAGAAAATCCTCCCAGATTTTAAAAAAAATTTCAGAACCCCGATTTTTCTGAAATGCCCTTTTTGGTCATTAACCTTCAGGCGTGATGCAATCCCCCTTTTAAAGGGAAAGATTGGAATGTAATGACCTTGAAAAGTTTATCTGGGGGGTTGAGAACCCGGAAATTTAGCATTTGTATACAGTCTGCTCTGAAAGTTTGGAAATGATTA
>BMAV01013592.1:113349-155523 GCA_019973955.1 Trichonephila inaurata madagascariensis | reverse complement strand
ATAGTTTTTAAAAAAGGAATATATTTGAATCACAAAATATAAAATGTGTATGTGTATATAAGTAATGCTGTTTATTTGTATAAAGAAAAATATGTTTTTTATTAACTTCTATTCGTGTATAACATGGAAATGCTATCTTTTTTACCGTGTTATATCTTCATGCATATCATTGAATTACATTTTATTTTTTCACTATGCTACTCTCAGGCATATGAATAAACAATTATCATCCATATTCCAGATCCTTAGAAATATTAGATGTTTTAATGAATCGGTTAGTTCCTTCAGCTTTAATAGGGTTTAAAAAATTTTTTTCTAGACTTCGGGATAAAAACTTGAACTTTAAATTTAAATTTTTTCGCAAAATAAAGGGTGTGTGTTATACGACGAATATACCTAAACTTGTATAATTGCATTTTAAAAGTATAGGTGAAAGTGTTATAAGCCGGAAAATGTTACTTATCAATAAGTTTTCACACAAACATATAAACGCTTTCTTTTTTAATAGTTTTTCTTTTTTATTATGGAATTCTTTATCTTATAAAAATTCTTCATTTATTATTATATATAAATCTTATGAGAAATAATTACATATAATGTATTGCTAAAGTTTAGATTTAACAAACTTTATTTTTCTAGGAAAATAAGCAGAAAAAAAACTTTTTCCACATCGAATCATTTTCTATGAAAGTACCCTTAAGAAAATTTATACATGAGAAAATAAACGCTGTAAATCTAATGCTAGCCATTGCTCAATTTCTCCAGTTCTTGGCTTAAGTGTGTAACGAAGATGATTACAATGTTTTCTTTTTCTACTTCTTTTCTTTTTCATTTTCTATTTTTTTATCAGAAAGCCTAGATATAACGTGATCGGTAACACTTAAGCGAAAATTTCTTTTTATCCCGTTTCCTTGCGTGTTCCGAAGGCATTTCCACTTCTAAGGAGGAATGATTGGTCTTTATAATTTTTTTTCTTTGATGCCTTTGGGGTCTGCATATCCGAAAATAATTAAGCATTTTCTTTGATATTTGTGTCGTATGATTCTGGAGTACTTTTACTCAGACTCAGTAAGAACTCATAAGGTATGTATTGAAACAAACATCTTATGTAGTGATATTATATTTAGGTATGGACTAAGGAGTTGTTAGATACACTGGGATCGGGAAAATTTAACAATTTAGACTTAATTTCAGATTTTTAGAAAAATTAAGTTTCATAAATATATATATATATATATAAATGGAATAATATTTATTCTCTATACTGCAAAATAAATAAAAAATGTAAAATTAGCATAACTGGAGAAGAAAAAAAATTATAGCACCAAAATGTGCATGTATACCTTGAAGTGAAATGCGAAAGCAGCTCCACGTTAGGAAAATCACACATAAGGCTGTGTAAGACAGTGCTTTTCAAACTTTCATTATTGGCAACCCCATTTCCAATCATGAATTTTATTGCGCCCCCCTTATACAATAATAATACATTTTCGCAATAAAGCTACAATCCGATCTTAATTATAAACCGTACAAATTAACAAGATAAATATTAAATTTTGTGTTTATTACTTTTAAGTAGTATTTAATTTAAACAAAAAAAAATTTAAGTAATAGGATAATTATTGTTATTTTTCTTTTCTCTAATTTTTTAAAAAATTTGGGGAAAGATTCAAACTGAATTTTTTAAAAAATTTTTTCCTTTTTAAACGTATAAATTCTTTTAAAAAAAAGGTCAGTGTCTACATTACATTTGGCAAGTTTTAAAAGAGAAGACCAAAATTTTTTAAACCCGGGAGCAGGTGCCACTCGAAAACTCAAATTTTAAAACATTGGGGGACCTACCCCCCCCCCAAATTTTTTTTTTTTACAATTATTTTTTTTTCTACACGATAAAATCAAAATTTCCCATGAATAATTTAACTACTTAATAATACTTTAAAATTAAATTACTCAGTATACTTACCTACTTTCAAGGACTTTTCTTTTTTTCTTTGATAATTTGAAAAAATATTAAAACTGAACTAAAATGTTTCAAAGGTAGTAACCCAATAAAGGACACAAATCACGCCACTTTCCCCAAAAATTTCAGGAATGATATTGGCAAGCAAAACCCGTTTACATTTTTGTAGTTTTTCGCCCTTTTAAAACCCCCACTGCTAACGGGTTAAAAAAATGTATTCAATATAAAAAAATGGATGTTATTCAAAAAAGAATTTGAAAACCCTATTTCATTATACTTTATATGTTTCAGAATACCCTTAAAATAAAACTTAGCCAAATAATCCTTCAAAAAAGCTTCTACCTTTTCCAAAAGTCAAAACTTTTCATAAAAAAAACCAAAAGAAGTTCGAAGGCAAACGATGATCAGTGAATAAGTCTACATTTTTTTTTTACAGCTAAAGTACACATTTCAATAATAATACTAGAGATAAATTTTTTATTTCCAAAATTTTTTTTTCTGGGTTTGAGTTTTTTTTTTTCTTTTGAAAGAGTAGTTTTTAGGTTTAAAAAAAAAACGTAATAAAAAAAATTCTCATGTGGGAAAAGCAAATCAAACAAAATGTTTTTTTTTTTTATAGGATCAGATGTTTGAACGTCTTTGGAAATTTTTTTTTGGTTAAATATCTCGCTGATGTATTTAAATTATATCATGTAAATGCGTTTTTTTTACATGTAGAAAAATTTTGTTTACTTTTTTTTCCATAAAAAAATTTTTTTAAAATTTTATTTTCGATTTTCCCTCCCCCCAAAGGGATTATCACGCTCCCAGGGGGCCTCCCCCTTTGAGAAAACACTGGTGTAAGACGATGGATGCAGAACAAGTTTATTTTAAAATTTGCAATTTCTTCCATTAAGTAGGATTCATTGAGTTGTTTAGAGCTTATTTACTCTCATTTCTTTGTTTGAAATTTCTGAAAAGGATTTGTTGATGTATTTAAGTGAAAAAATACGCTAATGCGCAATCGGATGAATCCATTCCAGGGTACGACGGTCGGAGATTGCTGGAGCCTTAATTGGTAACATTACTATCATCAATCATCTATGTTACCACTGTAAAAATGTAAAGTGACGCGAATTTTTATTAATAGAAGTAGAAGGGTGACAGCCATCCATGAGGATTGTTATTTGTGTCTGCAAGCTCGCTTTATCGGGTGATTCTAACCCGTTAACTTTCTTCGATCGCTACGACCTCATTAAAAAAAGGGATGTATTGGTGTCAAAACTGTTTGCAAACACAGCTGCATAAAAATAATCCTACCAAGCGACCATAGATCCAATTGCATTTGGCATCGTCTGACAGAAGAACTCGGTGACAGTGCTTTACAGATTGCATCCATTGTACGTTACAACATTGAGCAAATGTGTTGTTCAACGATCAGTACTGATCATATATAAATAATACTCTATGAGGTTTTCTAGACGTATACGGATCTGGAAAAACTCAGGAACTTTTTTAACTCGTTATATCACTTAAAACTGTAATTATAGCGTGTTAATGTACTTTTTTTTTTGCGGGGGAAACTGATCTTTTCAAATTTTTCCCTCGTTGAAATGTAGCAGTTGTTTTGGGAAAAGCAGTTTCTCCCCCTTTTTTTATTCATATCTAGCAGCAATGAATCATTATACCATGCTAATGGACGATAATCCACGTATACAAGAGCTGGCATTATCAACTAATATGTGGAACGTGAAACACTGCTTAGAAAAGAAACTGACAGCACTTTTAACAGTGTTGATTCCAATAAATTTGTCTAGGACATGCTGGGAGATGTCTTGGTCTTCTGGTATTTTTCCCAAACTGCAATGATTTGAAACATTTTTCGAGAATAAGTTTTTATTCCACTAATCAACCGAAAATTTTGGGCGGTCGCCTACGTTTTTTTAAACAAATTTTTTAAATTTTAATGTTTTTTTGTAAAAAAAATAATTGTTGGTTTTCTCTGATATTTTGCTTGGCATTGTCTCTTCTTTAATTAAACAACCCCTGAAATTTCTTTGCGTTTAAATAAATTGTTTTCCTTTTATTACGATTTTCCTATATTTTGTTTATTTTTTTGTGATTGTGCAATTTATTAATGTGAATTTCTTGTGAATCAAGGTATTTATTTTATTAATATGTATCAATTTTTATTTAAGTTTTTTCAAAATCTTAACTTAACAAGCTAGTTTTGCATAGGTGTTAACATTTTTTGTGTTTCAGAAATTACAAAATTTCGTTTTGTGCGCACTGCAAAAAAAATTACAGTACTGAGATTTTATTATCAAATGACAGACTTATTCAAGCATTTCTGATTTATCTTCTTTAAAAAAAAAAAATGCATATAAACTTTAAAAAATAAAAAGCGTGTAACGAAATTCAATTTTATATTGGTACTTGGTTTGATGTGGGTGTGTGGTGGTGGTAACATTAATGTCGCACTGTTCAGCTCCCGGGGGCTTTTGGCGACGGACCACTTTTTTTAACCATGGTAAAGGCGTGGACGGCAACTGGCTCCCCCTCTCTAACTCCCCACACAAACGGGAGGAGTTTCCCTCGACATATTTGCGTGCATCGTTCCCCAAAATGGCGGTCTTTAGTGGTACTGGGCTGAACTCTGACATGCCTGTCTGACCCAACACCATGACCCTTGGCTGCACCCTAGGTTTGTTTTGATTTAAAATTTTGGAAGCAAATGAAATGTATTGTTCTCGTCACTTGATTGAGATTTAAAATTAAAAGTTTCATAATCAATAGCTCTCGTAAAAGTGAGACATTATTAATTTAAATAATAATTTAACCCACTTAAAGTGCGAAATGCTTTCTGCAAGTGTGTTTATGGAAGAGGAAGCTAGATATCTTAAATGTTTTAACTCCGTTAAGAATCCAGGAAACAAAAAGGGGAAAAAAATTAATTATTTCAAAAATCATTTTATTACACGTTTTGATCATCCTGAATGGATGTCGAGTAGGATGTGTACAGAAATCCACACAATTCCTTAATGTAATACTCTCTGTGTGACTGTCGTTATGTATAGGAAGCATATTATGCTACCATACCCAAGAACAATGGATCTAAGGCATTTCTAGAAACTCGTAAGCTGTTCCAATTGAAGCATGAGTTCATTTAGAAAAAGTTGATTAACTCCAAGAACATATCGATGCCCTCTTAATCCTTGGTTTCTTATCTTTTATCATTTTATGTTAAAATAAAATGTGTTGATGATTCCTGCACATGACCATATGTATTAATCTAAATCATTGAACACTATATTTTGTATTATAGAATTATTTGAATTTATTCCTGTTTTCCTAAAATTCGTTCTAATACTTCAGGATAAGATTAAACAAAAAAGGTTTATCAAAAATAAGTGTTAAAATACTCGTCCTGGACTACAATACGAGGCTAAATCTTATTCAGTCTCTGATTTTTCATTGGTTGATAGGTTTCTCTTTAATGAATCCTTCAAATTGATTGACATTCATACTTTTATATTTGATTTCTACTGAACTCGTTGAGAAAATCTATGGAAGAACGCTCCTGATATTTCATTGCTCTGAATCAACTCGGTATCTAGAAAGGTCGCTTCTACATTTATTGATTTGGTTACAGCAATATTTTTAATTATGACGATCGTCGTTGTCACTCAAGAAAAACATACCCCATACCGGAAATCGTTTTCATAAAGATATCACACTAACTTTTCTTTTTTTTTTACATTACATGTATTAATTATAGATTTTTTATTAACTGATTAATGTAAATGTAGTTTATAAAGTTATATTAAGAAGGTATATTTGTGTTCATCTAAGAAGATCATTAATTTTCTATTCATAATGTTATTTTTAACCATTTAGACGTTTACCATATGTTATTTAATTGCTCATTTTTACCCTTGGTATTCTAAAAAGGACCAAGTGTACATAATTTAGTGGAAACAGTACCAAGTAATCAATTTAAATCCATAAAAACTTATCTGTTTTCTCACATATTTTACAGCGGATATTTCAAATTTTCTGCGTTATTAACTTTAAACAACTGCATTTTCAGACCACATCACTCTATTTAGTGGACCGCAACATCTATTTTTGAGGAATTTCACAACTTGATAAAAATAAAATGTCCTGTTATTATAGCAAATGCTTGATTTTTAGTTCATCCATCATCTCATGACAATTATTTGGTTTGGTAAGAGAAAATGTTTTATCTTTGTTATGAAACATTCCATTTTCTTTCTTTGGAAATATATTCAGTGTTTATAAACCAGATGTAATGTTTGGAAAGCCATATGATGCATGAAAATTTAGTTGCCTACTTCTGAAAGTTTCTAAGACTTCTAAGACAACAGAAAAATTTATAGCGAATATAGCATAGAATAGCGGACTTGAATTTTTACTCACAATAAATTGATTAATTCGCTGTAAGTATACATAAGACATAAAGAAGCTAAAAGACTCAAAACCTTACAGATAAAATGTCTTTTCAAAGGCTCAGTAAAAAATGGGAAGTTAAAGATAAATGGACTCAATGTAAATATATATATATATATATATATATATATATATATATATCTTTAAGTTTAAAAGATTTTATCGAAATTTTAAACTAATGGGAAATTGATACATTGAAATGCGTAAATTGGATAGGTTATGAAATCTTAAATTTAATGTGTCATTCAAATGAAGACTTAGGCTTCTGAATTCGTAACTGAGTATTTTTTACTATGTTTATTGTAATACTGAATTTCTTAAATCTAAACTAATGCTTCTCAAAGTTTCAATATTCGCCACCCAATATTCAATTATAATTTTCATCGCACCCCCCTCATACAATAGCAATGTATTGAATTCATTAATACTACGCTAAAGCTTCAATACGATTTTAACCTCTTAAGTGCTACTGGCGTATATTAACTTCTCGCTCAGCCAAAGCGTTAATTTCCCCGAACGTAAATATACGTCTTTCCGAATTACGATCTTTTCTGTACACTGTTATCCATAAAATTATCCCGAAGGCTTTGGAATGCAATAAAAGGACCTTGACAGTGTTTGCGAAGGATTTACACTTCGGATTATTTGCTTCTTTATTACTTACCTCCCCCAATACATCGCATGCGCGTGCCTACGTGGAAAACAGTTGGCATTGGGAAACCAACTGCATAACATTTAATCGGCAGTATAAAGGGATTAATTATAAACCGTACAAAATATCAAGATAAGTGTTAATTTTGTATATAATTTTATATGTGACAAGCTCATGGGGTCACCGTAATTATTAGACTTGATCTTAACTTTGTACTGTTAAATTAATTATAAAATACATTGTGTAGCACTGATACATTTATAATTGTAATATATCAGTGTAAATGAGTATTTTATTTTTCATTATGTCAGAATGTATTTATTAATTTACTGAAGGTAAACAAACAAATTTAATTAAATAAAATTTTGTTTTCGACTTTTCAATATGCTCGCGCCCCCTCGTAGAGTTATCACGAACCCCAAGGGGGACACGCACCCACAGTTTAAAAACGCTGATCTAAAGATAATATTTGAACTTTTTGCAATTATTTTCATATAGAATTCACAATAATGTTTTACTAAGAAATATAGATAATTTTAAAGGAATTGAAAGGCATTTTAATTAATATTTTTATATTCAATATTAACTGGAAAGCTATAAGACTATTTCCCATTGGGAGACTCTTAAGAAACACCAATGGATATTTCTTAATTAATAAAATATATTTTTAATATTTAATAGATCTATTTTCACAATTACATACGGAATAATTTATGTGAAACTAAATTTAAAATTTTAGTCGATTCAAAAATGTAATAAGGTAATTTCGAAAAACAAACATATTTTTATTTCATATTCATAAACATTTACAACTTGATATTAAAATGACTTAAAATTGTCATCATAATTTATGAAAATTAAAAATTACGAGTTTTTGAATTTTTTGTCCCCTCTATTTCATTTTAATATTTAAAAAAAAAATCCCAAACGGCACGGATAAGATATTCATTATTTAATACTGCTGTTTCAAAACTGCACTTTTAGTGCCTGTGTACAAATTATTAACAAAACATCAAATAAATTAATTGCATTGAAAATTCGGCGTTTTTGTTAACTACATGTAATCTAAAAACATACGTTTTCTGTACATCGTAAAAAAATAATCAAATTCCCTATTTTTTATATTTAAATTATTTAAATTTCTGGTATAAAAGCTACAAGTTAGGGTAATAAATGCTACAAACTACAAAAGTTTTATTGTAATTAAATTAAAAGCTTTTAACCTTTATTTTCATTATTCGCTGTATTACTCTATTCATTAAAGTAAATTTCCTTCAGTATTGTATATAGAATTAATTGATAATTTAATTTCTAAAAACACTTCTAAAAATGGTAAAATTTATTATCTGAACGTATTTTTTATAGTTGTAAGAGCTTAATAAATTGTAAACTGAAAAAAGAAATGTTTTAACTCTTTCCTCCTTTAATTTATATTTACAAAGTAACTACTGTTGAAAATAAAGCACATCTTACGAAAGAAATTGGTAAAAACAATCAATCTTTCCTCCAACTCCTAGCTACCAGTGGTAAAGTATTAGTTAATCTTGTCGTGATTAAACATGTATACCATTTCGTTGCTTAAATGAACAAATCCAACTTCTAAGTAATAATTTATGTTTGGTGTTACAGTGGCGATCTTAATGAAATTCTGCAAGATGGAGTAAGAGTCTCATAAAACATTAAGTTACATTTAGTGATATAAATGGTTTCAGCGGAAGATATCAGGCGTATTTTCTGGAAATAGCCTAGTAGTAATCAATAAAATCTCAACTATATTTCTTGAGTAAAAACAAGTGATAAAATGTAGTTTTGGGAAACATATGCGTATAAAATGCAAGTATATATACACTGGTGTGCAAAACTTAAGCAACAGGTGGGTTTATTGCCATAACTTCACGAAAAATCATCTGAGAGACATGAAAATCTGAAATGAGGAAGAGTATTATGTACGTAAAGGATGACGAAAGCATCGGCGCTGAAAAAGGAATTCAACGCATACGGTATGGAATCAAACAAAAACAAGCTTTATTGAACGCATAGTATCGTGACTCATGATTGTCTATCCAACTAGAAGAACAACAAGCAGATGTTCCTTAATATGGTATATGCCCTCCCCTTTCTACAATGGTTGCTTCGCATCGTCTCCGCATAATCAGAACCAGCTGGTGCAACATTTCTTGAGGTAGGAGTGCCCATTCCTCAATCAACATCTGTTTGAGTTGTTGGTTGTACTCCGTATGATGTGAGCGTGTGGCAATACGTCTCCCAAAGCATCCACACATGTTCGATGGGATTTAAATCTGGGAGCACGCTGGCCAATCCATTCAGTGATCTCTTCTCTTTCCAGCAGCTCCTCAAGAGCAAGAGTGCGATGTGGCCGTGCATTTTCATCCATAAAAATGAAGTCTGGGTCAATGGCACCTCGGAAAAGACGCACATGGGGAAGAAGTAACTCCTCACAATAGCGATCCCCGGTTACAGACCCTCTCTCGAAAATGTGAAGCTCAGTTCGCCCGTTCAGCATAATGCCTCCCCAGACGAGAACTCCAGGACCACCGTAACGGTGTCGTTCCTTGATGTTACTGGGATAAAACCGGGTCCGATCGCTCCCCAAATCAAAACGCGTTAGAATCGCTTCTGGCACTGAACCGACTCTCATCCGTAAAGGACACGACTCCATTGATCAGTTGTTCAGTTTTTGTGCTCTCTGGCCCACTGTAAACGGTGGCTTCGGTGGCCAACTTTCAACGGGAGGCAGCATTCAGGACGGCGGGCGAACAGGCCTCTTTGTGAAGGCGTCTGGCCACAGTAAACCGCGACACTTGTCTACCCGTTTCTGTACAGAGTTTCTAAGCAATGGCGCTAGCTGACTGCTGTTTACCTCTTTTCGCTTGCAGGATGATATATCGGTCATCCCCTGCTGTTGCCGTCCTCGGGTGGCCGCCACCAACCTTTCTAACAGCTGTACCTGTGGTTTGGAACGCTTGCCAAGCGCGCGAAACGACACTTTTGTTGATTCCGAACTTTGCAGTTACACTGGTGACAGTACGCCCCTCTTCCAGCTTTCCGATCATTCTTCCACGTGTGAAGTCGTCCAGGTGATTTCTTCTAGCCATATTTCACGAACTGACTCACTGGCACTTGCAGCGAATATGTTGAATTGCGTCTCCGTCCTTCATTTTATTCTACTGTTGAGCAGCGCGCGCCGACATCACGCGTTTTGCGTACGCTCACATCGCTTCTGACGTTTTGTTCCTGATATTTGCATACGCATGACGTTTCTACTGATTTACGTGTTTACTGTACTGATCTCCAGACCTCCTTTTCTGCAATTTCATGGCTATCTGCTAAATTTTTACATTGTTGCTTAAGTTTTGCACACCAGTGTATTTTAAGTACTCTATTATGTTGAGAATATAATTTAGAATGAGGCATAAATTTGAAGTTTACTTGATAATTTTGCAGCTGAAGTTATGACATTTAATATGTCGCTCACATTATTATATAATTTATTTTCTTCATCTGTTAAAATAAATTTTTTTGTATTACTTGCTTTCATTAAGAATAAATTGTATACTATTTATGTAACCATATAATGGAAAAAAGAATCCTTATGAACTGTTTTACTTTCCTGTAGTCAGATCATACCACAAATCTCATTCTCTTGTTATCTTGTTTTTTGGTTTGTTAATGAGACAGTGTATTAATGTATAAAGGGAATGCTTTCAACACAAAACTAGTATTATCACTTCTTTTCCTAATAAAAAAGAAAATTTTTAATTTACTACAATGTGAAGCAGTTGGATATTTTTGATTATCAATCAAAATCAGTTGTTGATATCATTGATTAGCATATTAATATATACGTATAAATAAGGAAGAAAATATAACACTCAAAATTGACGTTTTCGACAGGAAACAATATTTTCACAAAATAAAGAACTGATATATATGCAATTAAATATCTCAATTCTTAATAATAACTGTAAATATAGTTTGTGTCTTTTTTTACACTTGAGGAGTAATTTTAAATAAATATTTACTGTAAATAATTTCGGCATCAAGTGCTTGAAAGCCCTTGAATACATAAAAAAATCATATGAAAAATTTGAGATAAGTTATGACATTTGCTGATGAAACATAGAGTATTGGTATTGAAATACGTATTTAATAATTTGTAGCACAATATCAAACCTCTGATCATAACAATAAATTAGATTTAATTATTATATTATAATTAATTGAACTGTACTCTATCGTGTCTTCATGACGTTTAGATAAATTATTAATACTTGTGACATTCAGCGACTACTTTTAGTGACCGCTGCTAGGAAGGAAACTTAAATTATGTTAAATATAAATGTTATTTAACCAAGGTGTGTTAAGGCACAGTTAATTCCTAACTAGAATTGCCGGGAAATGTAGGAAAACAGCACAGACATCTTACATAAAATTTATTATATACATATTTATACCCAAAATACTTACTTCAAAAACATACATGAGCCTTGTTTTGTAGAACATTTTAAGCATTGTTTTTAGCTCCATTATCAAGAATATTTTGATGATAACAGTTTTTAAATTTGAAGCAAATTTTCCCAAATATTCAACTGAATATACACATAAGAACTAAATGATTCATTAAATACAGATTAATAGACTATGTTGCGGATCTAGTATTCGCATTAGGTATGACTGTTGGAAACCGTGATTTTAAAAGACATAAATGGATATTGTCATAATTTTAGTGTCACTTAGATTAGAATACATGTATGTAAATTGTTTTAGGAAAATTTTTGAAAAAATTTTTTAAATAAATTTTTGGCAAAAATTACCAGAATAATCTTTTTCCAAATGTTCTTTTGAAAAATGCTATATTATATAATATCTCGTAAAATAGCTCAGACCCTCTCACAGAAGCTTAAATGGGAGAATTTGAAAAGTTCATTAAATTTTCAAGTTATCACCAATTTTAAAAAATTATTGGCCTTTTTTTAAAAATTGCCCCCATATTTTTTCGTAAAATGGATAAAAAACCCAATTAAATATACTTCAAAATTTAGTTGACCCCTTCTGCGGAAGGGGTTCCTTGAGTTTATATGGGGCAAAATTTTATTATAATAGAAGCTTTTTGCACGAAAGGAAAAAATTTTGAAAAAAAGATTAATCAAAATTTAAACCCCGAAATATTGTTTTTAAAAATTTTTTTTGTAAAAAATTTCCCTTTTTAAAAAAATTTTTATACATGTTCTTGTAAAAGTAAAATTTAATATCATGAAAATTATCCATTTGTGTTTCCCTTTAAAAATCCCCGGTTCCAATTTTTTGGCCCCCTTTTAAAAAACCCGAAATTTGAATTACTAATTACGTAATTATTTAAAACTATTTTTTTACATATTTTAGAGAAAAAAAACCCCAAAATAAAAAATTTATGGGGTAGGCTTAAAATATTAGGAAAAAGTAATTATGGTCCTTTCAAAAAAGGGTTTTTCTTGGGTTTTTTACAAAGTAGCCCTTTTCCGATGAAATTTTTTTGCTGCCTGCAGTCCCCTTGGTTAAAAATTTTTTTTTTGCCAGAAAATTTAATTTTGGGGATGTCTTATGAAAAGGAAATGCCCTTTTGCATTGAAGGTCTTTTCTAAGATGTTCTAAAGATGAATGGTAAAATTGTTAAAAAATTGAATCTTTAAAACCCGAGATTAACCTTATGTTTCAGAATTTGGGCCCCTGTTCCTTGGGGTTCGGGATGCCTTAAATCCGACTATTCCGAAACTGTGTTTTTGGAAAAACGGTAAATGGAAAATTTTTGGGATTTTTAAGTGCCCCCTTAAAATTTAGGGTATATAAAATTTTTTTAAAGGAATAGAAATTAAAAAAAAAGTTTTTTAAAATTACAATATTTTACAAAAATAAAACCTAGAATGATCCTTTTCCCAAAAATATTCCCCCTTTTGTTAAAAATGCCCCTATTATAATAATTTTTTTGTCTGATAAAGCCCCTGAAAACCTGACAGGGGCTAAATTAAATTTTGAAATATAAAAAATTAGAAGTGGGTTTATCCATATTTTTACGACAACAGGGGGGGAGAAATTTTTAAAAAAAAAAAACCTCGAAAATTATTTCAATTGGTAGTAACACTGAAAAGAATGTGAATTTTTTTCAAAAATCATAGTTGAGTCTCGACACAGAAGTCTGAGCTATATACAGGAAAAATATTATTATAATAGAAGCATTTTTCACAAAAAGATAACATTTTGAAAAAAGGTTATTCTAATTTCATTTTTTGCCAAAGTATTGTATTTAAATAATTTTTTTTGTCAAAATATCTTCTTAAAACAATTTTATACAGGTGTTCTAATCTAAGTGACACTAAATATCAAGAAAATTATCCATTTATGCGCTTTTTTAAAATCACGGTTCCGAACGTAATCGGATACCTTAAGAAAGTGAAATAAATTTTCTCCAACTTGATTCTGGATTGGATTAGTCAAAAAAATAAGAAGTCTTTATCCAGAAAGATTAAATTAAGCTTTTGGACTCCCTTCTCAACTCCATCTTATCGGGTGAAAAACTGTGGAAAAGTAAACTTTTACGTAAAATATCATACATAAATAAATAATTAGTCTAACATATAATATGTAATTGTTTTCATTTGATATAAATCAAAACCTGTTTTATAAGTTACAGAAATTTAATGGCTATGCAACTCTTCTTTTGTTAAGGAAAAAAAAAATGCATGCATTAAAAACTAATTAATATTCAGGGGTAACCGTAAGAAACAGAACATAATTTAATGATATATTTGATTCTGATAAAAAAAGACATATTTATTCAAGGAAAATAATAAGATTAAACAAATTATAGTGCTATAGTTATCAAAACCATATGCATCATCCAATTTTTCTTCAGTGGACAAAACAATGCAAGATAACTAAAAGCAGTTAATAAAATATATATGCATTTAAATGTTAAAATATCAAATGGGCAATGTAACCTTTCGAGTTTTTCTTAACACGGTAAAATGCGTCTAATAATATTTAAACAGTAAATTATCATTTTAAACATTCTATAAAAATTTAAAATAGCATCAAAATTTAATATTGAGTGGCTGAATAATCTCCAAATATTACACTTATTAGTAAAATTTTCAGGATAGCAAATGTGAAAAAAAGTATAATGCATATATCCAAGAAAATAACGGAACATTTACTTCACTAACGAAATGTATCCCATTTGCATATAAAAAAAATTAAATGAGTTATTACATAAATCAAGTCTCAACATGCCATTAAGCCTCGAAATGAACATAACATGCATCTACGTGTTGAAAAATATCACTATGTAATGAATCTTGGAATGGACGATTTAGCAATTACCAGTACTTGCAAAATAAATGAATATATAAATTATGATGGTAAAATAATTAAGCCAGAATAAAAAAAAGAAAAACATATATCACGTAAGAAAGAAAAAAATCAGTCAAATCAGTCCTCTGATAAATTAGGATGCCAAACACAGAAACACTCATTACAAACCAAAATAATACATCAATCTCATTGCCTAGTAAAACATCAACAAAACAATTACTTTCAATAACCTTCTACCCATCTGCATAATTATTTCATTGCAAAAACCCAAAACGAAGGCATCTATAATGGTAAATAAGAAATAAAGTATCCTCCATCAATGTATTTCGTTATAATTCATCAGTAAAACCTCCTAAAAAATCTTATCTGGGCCATATCATAACTCAATATCGCAGAAAATTTCATTTCTGAGTAGAACTCAATCTTACATTAAGTGATGTTAGCCAGCTCGAAAAAAAAAGTTCGTAGTCATCAGTTATGAAAAAAAGTCACAACTTCCAATTCCTAAGTATTCATTAAGGCTGTCTGACGTTGAAATAATTAATAAGTGGATTTGAATAAACTGCACAATCCAAAGTTTCAACGATGGAAACAAAAACAACATTAAAAGAATTTAACCAGATTCTCTAGCAAACACTTACTTTAAACAAAATATTAAATTGAAATTATATACATACTATGAATCCCGTGAACTTTTACAAATATTTCGTACAAGCAATACACGTAAATTAGAAACCAAAAAGTGTGCAATATAAATTAACAGCATATTAATAAAAATAAAATATGTCTGTAACATGTAATGATAACTTACAGTACATTTGTTTGAAGTTCAATAGTAGTTCATTTGTTTGAAGAGTATGCGTTGAGACAAAATACAAACATTTAAGAAATTAATTATGATATATTAATTTTTTTTTAATTTGTCTTCCTCAATAAATAACTAAACACATTAAAATTTTGTAAATGTCCAAATAACAGCAATGCTGCTTTAACAGAAATTAAATTGGAGTAGTACAATATTATTTTAAATTTTATTTCAAATTCCGTAATGTTTGGACTAATCTGCAATACCGATTTTCTGATGTTTAATCAGAGAGCAACGGGTTGTCCTACATGGTTAAATGAAGATATTGGAATCTTATTGTGAATCGAATCAACTGATTTATATGTGCGCTAAACTGTGACAGCATGATAATAATGCACATCCAAGATTTTATATAAATTCTGTTAAAGGATCTGTAAGTTGACTCAAACAGTGAGATACTTCAAACTTGAAATAGTGTCTTGACGAAACACTCTTACTCTACTGGATAATTGTAATGAAAAAAATAATTTCGAAAGAATAAATTGATTATTCTTTTCCAAATTGAATACATTTAACTGTCACGTTGGATCCACGTCCAGGATCTGTATTTTTTAATGTCGAAATTTGTTAAAACACTTCCTACTGTTCAATTCATAACGTTAAATGCGGCTACCAATGATTTTGACTAAGCACGCTTCCACAAATCTTTTTGTCACTATAACTTAACACTTTACAATAACTAAAAGGTAATGGCATTCTCAACAGCTCGTCAGTCATTTATTATGGAAATAATTGCGGAGGAATTATTTTTTGAGTGAAATATGATTGGTAATATGATATTGTAATTCAATAATTCATTGATGATTTTATGTATGATATGAACTGGATATTTTTTAAACCAATATTTTTACAAATTTATACAAATATAAGTATATTTTGAAGAATCGGTGTTTTTCATATATTTGCAATTTTAACATTATTTTGTAATGCAGTAATATTTTTTTCCTATTTCAGCTTTGTTTTAGTTTAAATGAATTATACTTTGCAATTTAGAGGATATTTGTAATGCGTCAGCATTAAAAATGAATCTAACTCTTTTTAATTAATGCATATTCACAAACAAAGTTTCTTATGCATTTTATCACATAATGTGCTCATCAAGTTTTTGAAGTGGAATTTTACAATTTCCAGTAAGCTAAAAAAATATTTAAAAGTTTGTGAAATCTCATGCCGTTATATACCTATGAAAACAATAACAGCTTTATTTTTAAGCTCGGATTATATAGGCGAGGACGTCTGAAAAACTCAACATGTTGTTTTAATTTCTTTCAACTAGTATATAACAAACAGAACTAGAAGTTCCAGAGAAGCCATGCTGTCCTATATTCAAACACATCTCTCAAACCAATTTAATATAAGTATTTTTTAAATTTATTTTCAGTTATAATACAGGTGTGAAACACAAACTTAAATTTTTTACATTTGTTTGAAGTTGAGTTAATATGGATCTGGGTAACTTCTGGAACTTAATTATATCAAATTCTAGCCATCATCATGCATTCAAATTGACTTTTCTGAACAAGAAAAAATTCCTTACAAATACTTCACATCCTTAATGCCTACCAGGTGCAGAAAACCTTATTCTGTTGTCACTGTGTCGTTCACTGACAATAAATGGAAATGTAGTGCAGAAAGAAATTTCCTTTCTGAAGAACATTTTCTTAAAATTAGTCGACTGCTTAGGATTAATAGTGTATGTTATTTTGAAACAACGGAAAAATCTAAGAAATTTTGAGATTCATTTAAAAAAAAAATGCGTTAAAAACAGTCTAAATCAGAAATAAATGTTGAAACCTCTATTGTAATTTCTTTCAGTTTACATGTTTAATAGATATACATGTTTACATGTAACATATTTAAATTATTAACATCATTTTATTCTATAAGAATATATTTTCTTAAGGTGTGAATAATATACCGGTAAGCGTCAGTGGAAATTTTTCTCATATTTCTAATGTATCATTACATAAATTTCCCAGAAAAACGATTTAATTTAAGAACTCTGATATTGAGACAGTTCAGTTTTATAGGTTTAGGGTTGTTTTTGTTTTATCTAGTTTTATTTGCTGAACAGTTCAATTTTTTGAATGTCAATTAAAAAGTCATCCAGCTCTTGTTCTTAAAAACTGCAAGAAAATTGGAGAGTTTTTACAGTCACTTAAAAGATAATTAAAGAACTTTGTAATTAAAGATGAAAAAAAAAGTGTTATTGGTTTCTCTATCGCGAGAACATGAGGGGGAAAAATTACTTTACTTGAGTCGTTCACACACTTTTCCTAATATCTTAAAGACAGAAAAACGACTAATGACATAGGAATACATTTACGGCAATTTTTAATTAAAAACATGTCATTGCTGTTGAGATATTCCCCCTTCTTTACTTTCGGAAGCTATAAAATGGAATAAAAACATGTTAAAGGCACACATTGGTTGTTTCATTAAGTTACCACCATGCTTGTTACATTGCTTTTACAATACTTGTAATCACTCAGCTTTATAACCGAAAACGTTTTCTTTTTTATGTATATAGACACAACATTTCAAAGTATTCCAGGGCATCATATAAGTTTAATAATGTATTTTATTGTATAACAGTATCAATCTTGCTCAGATATTTGAAATAATGCACAATGACATTCTGAAAACATGATTTTAAATATATTTTGTTTTTTGGGTGTGTGTACCTTACTGGAAAACTTGTATAGAATATAGCTTTAAATCAAAATCAATTTTTTTTGCACAAATTGATTTGGCTCAAAATGAAAAAAGTATAAGTATACTTTCCATTCTCATATCCGTATATAAGTTCGTATACATATTCGTATACCAACATTTACGAGACAATATATAAACTTAAGCATCATTTTTTTTCTTATTTGTCTCAAAGTTGATATTTTATTTATATTCCTCCAAGAACGGTTAACACAGCGGCTAAAAAATAATAGTTACATGTTATACAAACGCGAGCATATTTAACATGCGATTTAAAATATGAAAAATTGGAACTTGCATAGAAGATATATATTTCATTTTAGTTATTTATTTTTGCAACTTTTTGAATAAATTGAAAGTTGTTTTTTATATCTTTTATTCAAAATTCGACCAAATTTCTCATTTTCTTATACTTTTTTCTTTCTCTGTGTGCAGGTTTTAAATTCAGTTCAAATCAAAGTACAAACAATTTCCTTTTTTTCCCATTCGAAGATAAAAGAATTTGCTGAAATGTAGAATTTTAAATGTTTACATATCTTAATTATTTCTATTTATTTTTAATTGATAGATTTTTGTTACAGAACAAAAAAAAATCGTAAGAGCTTAAAATTATTTTTATTAGTACATGTGAATACTATAATCATAATAGTAAAGCAAAATATGTGAAAGTATGTGATTCCTAAAATATTTAATAAATCAATCCAGAGTTTTGTAATTTCAACCGTCACTGAAGAATTTACAACGTTTCGTCTTGTAGTACGTTAAATATTAAGCATATTATAGCAATTACAACATTGTCCCTTTAGGGGGCTTTTGTACTGAAACTTGGTAATTTAGATATAAATTTAGATCTTTAAAATAGTTTGCACTACTTAATGTATGCACTTCTTGTTTTTGAAACCTTTCAAAATAATTATCCTTCGCCTTTGAATTTGTTTACAACACTCATACAGGAACAACATGTACAGGAAATCCAATACTATTATACTTACTGTATTTGAAGAAACAACAATTCAACATGGCTACACTAAATGCTTATTAATTAACCCTAAGACTTTAACATAAGTTGATATGCCGTGAAATGCTACTAATAATTTTTTCCACTTATAAATGCCACTCATAAATATAAACAAAATTTTACGAACTGATTTTGTTGAAAGATAATCATATTCATAATAGATTATAATATTATTAAACATTAATGAAGTGGTGTGTGTTTTGAATTAAAATCGTTTTCTTTTGTTGATATTTTTATGGTGCAACTCTCGGATTTCAAGATTTAGAGAAGCATATATTTGGTATTGATAATTGTTATATAATCTATCGTGGCAGTAACAGAATCGTATTCGAGTGTATCAAGCAACTATGACAACGATGAAATAATTTGTATTATAATTAATTATTCCGCCTGGGTCTAGCATTCTTAGTTATTCTGATTCAATGTAATGTATTATATGTGTGCCACTTGCATTTATATTTCCAGGAATTCAATTCAGTATAAATGTCTTCTAATTATAAGGTCGCAGTAGCCAAGTAGCAATGGTCATGAGAGAGAACTGAGGGAACGTATTTATGGCAAGATGCGGGTTCAATTCTTTTTACTACTATTATGTAGATAGACTGCTGATCATTTAATTTATAATAGCTATATGTTGTTTCACCGGGATGCCAGTTGCAATTCAAACATATGAACTGAGCTTGATTTATGTTTTACAAGATTGTTTGCTGTATTGTCCATACCCTCTAAGCAAAAACGATTACATTATAGAGTATTTGCAGAGGTCTTACTATTTGGTCTTAAATGTGCTGCACACGAAAAAGAAAAAAAATAACGAACTAGCCTGAGTAAATTTAAAAACAATGTATAGCGTCACGTGCTGTTGTGACTGGAAAGTTTTTGGTTGAACAATTAATCTAAAATATAGCGTGTCTAAAAAGTAGGACTACACTTTAAAAAATGAATTAAAAATAAACACAGATTTTCATTTACGTTTTTTTTTATTCAATAAAGAAAAATATATATACATTTCTGTTTAACAGAATGCAAACAAGATGGCACAAATCCCGCATATTTCAACATTCTCCTTTCAAAATGATTTAACCGCAAGAAAAAGCCCAAGCTGTAGCATGGTTTGTCGAGTTTTAATATGCAATACATGCACAGCGTAAATGGACCAACACCACGCTGTAGTTTGGAAGTGAGAAATAGTTCCCCCGACCACGGATGGGAAGAAGAAATATAATATGTGGCCACCTAGGTCTCTCGGCATAACACCTTTGGACTTTGAACTTTTGGGCTGCATGAAAAGTATTGTTTACCAATCTTCAATAAATAACACAAAAAGTCGAATTACAGTGGCAGCCCAGAGTTTGATTCTACAGTAAATGTTTCATAGAACGCGGCAGGAAATATCGCACGCGCAACTAATGGCGCGCACATTCAAATAATGTAATAAAGCTTTGTAAAAGAACTTTGTTACATTCTACATGGAATCAAAATAAAGTCGTAAGTGAATACATTTGCTTATTTATTTAATTATTTTATAATAAATATTTAAAATTGTAGACATATACATTTTGGACACCTGGTAGAACAAAAAACCATCAACATGCGGGAACGTAAAATTTCTCCTACATATTTGAATGTCCCGTAATTGACTAAGAATGGAACATAATTATTTGATGAAATAAAAGACCTAATCATACATTATACTTTTGTGGAATTATGTAGTTCACTGATTTGTGTATAAGGTTTCTGTTGTACGAATAGAGTGAAAGAGAAGTTCCCAACTCTCAACAAAGATTTTTTTTAACCCGTGATCACTCGCATGGGATGTTCTGTACACCCCAGCAATAGAAAAATCCTACCAGAATTCTAAAAAGAATGTGTAGAACCACGATTTTTTTCTGTAGCTGCATATTTTAGGTCATTGAACCTTCAGGCCTGATGCAATTCCTCTTTCTCGAACGATTGGAATGTAATGACTTTCAAAAGTTTATCTGGGGGCTGAGAACTCCCGCGAGAAGTTGAGCATTTGTATACAGTCTACTCTGAATGTTTGGAAAATGATTAAAATATTATTTTTCTATACTTTCTACTATCATTATCTCATTAATTATAAAGTATATTTATTACTGGTATGTACGTTTTATACTGGTTTATGAAAAAGTATAAAATTGTGTGTTTTAGAATGAAAATTTTGTATGTTTAGCTTAAATTAATGTTAGTCTCATTTATATGCAATAAATTCAATAATTTTATTTGTATAATACAAAAAAAACATCTTGTACTTTATAAATATGTATCATAATGACTTAATTTTATTTTCATAATTAAATACACGTGTTAAAAGTTTGGGGTGTTCTCTACACCCCGCGAGTAACGACGGTAGCAAAGACAGGCGTGAGTGACGGCGGGTTAAAAATGTATTGCATTATACACAGTACGCAAAGCTATGTCCTAATGAATGTATTTCTCAAAATCATATTTGATAACACATACGATGAGTGTTTAAAGCTTTTTTCCGGTTAAAGATTCAGCTTAAATAAAAAATGATAGATTAAATTGAAAAATGTACTTATATGTTAATCGGGTATTTAGAATACTGAAAGTACGGTTTGCTTTATTTTTGACGAAATATTTTACATACGGTTAGATTAACAGAAAAAAATAGCTCTAATAGTTAACCATGTTGGATTTAACTATTTAAGAGTAGTTATATTTGAAATTTTATTTTCTGTAAGAAAATACTGTTTTAAAATTCCTTTTCACTTACTTACCTTTTTTTCGTGCATTTACTAACTAGCACAGGGTGAAGCATAGTTAATCGTACCTCAAATCACCAAGTATAATAAAAAATCTGAAAGTAAATACTTAAGTGTAAACATTATCTAACTGTTTTAATCCAAGGAATATGACTACGTCACTCTATTTTTTTATAACTAACCTATAATTAAAATGAATAGCTTTGAATCATGAGATGAATTTTCTTTAAAATTACCGAAACTTGTCTGAAGTTTCGTTAATGGAACAATAGGAAATCGTTTATTTTCTTATTATAATGAAGTAATTGCATTGAGCTTACAATATGAATTTTTTGCTCCCGTTTATTTTAGAAATATTCAGTAGTGGACTTAAAAATATTTGTACAGAGAAAATTAATAGTTGTACAAGAATAACAGGATCACGTTTCTGATTTATTATACTAAGTTATAAAAAGGCTATAGTTTTTAATGGTAATTTATGTAGTGTATTACATTAAGAGTAACATGAAAAGATGATGCATTCAATAATTATTGTGTAAATATATATAATCCATATTAACAGTGAACAGAAAGAGAAGATATACGAAAAATTAGATGCCATGAATTTCATATTCTGAAGTTAAAAAATTTTAATTTGATGTTTATAGATTCTTTTTAAAATTTTTTAAGCCTTAGATTTTTATAGTATATTAAGGATTTTATGCCTTTCTTGTTTTGTAAATGATCAAAATAGATTAATGTTAGACCTTTAAAACAAAATATACTACTATATAGAAAGTATTAAAATTTATCTATAAGAGTTCTCATTTTTCCAATTCTTATAATAATTCACCTAGTAAAAATGTTTCTTGTATGTAGCGTCATCGAAGTATGTTAAGCGGATATTAATTAGAGCATTTTTAATAAAAACGTTAAAAGATCGCTTTTAAAATTCCTTAAAAAAAGAACGATGATAAATATTCACCCATAACTTCTCAAAGCTCTTAAGTTCTTTCATGGAGCTAATAAATTTATCTGATCTTACGTACATTATTTATGAGATTATTAAAAAAAAATAAGCACAATTTTTGTTTATTTATTTCATTATTTTAAATTTTATTGAATTTTGTAACAGAGTATATAATTTACAGAGCTAATAAAAATAAATTTTCTCTCAAGGCAACTTTTATTTATTTATTAGATCATAAAATATTTATCTTAGTTTTTTTTAACGAATGATTCTTAAACTTCAAAACAAATTTTGACTTTTTTTCATATTTCAGTAAGAGTATATTATAATTGAAAAAGCATTTTCATTCAATAAACATCTTGATGAATAAATTTCCTTTATTAGAAAAACATCGGAATGAATACTAGTTTTTGTCATTCTTCTGAAGTTTAAGTGAAAGCCGTGCAGTTAGCTGTTATAATAACTTCCGAGCTATCATAATCATAGTATTACATGTAACAAATCTACAGTTTTCAGAAATTAGATCATACTGAAATGAATCAAATATTGTAGAGTCCAAATTCAGCCTAATATAGACCTAAGTGTGGCCGAATTTGTGAAAGTGCCGGGTATCAAGAATGGGATTAAAAGTAATAAGTATGGGCACTTCCTCAAAATATATTGTACTACACTCATATGTATTGTTTTCTCAGGAATACAACATAATATAAAATGCCCCAATACCTAAAAAAAAAGAAAGTACGTATTTTATGAAGGCACAAAGAGCATTTACAACATGAAAAGGAAAGTTAATGAATACATAACTTACAGTATTTTTCCTGATCAGACAAACCTGAGAAAAATAATTAATGAAAGCATAAAGCTGTCTATGAACAAAATTTTGTTACCAATTTTCAAAAACGAGCTAATTTATTTTTCCAAAAAAAAAATGCCTTAAATTATGTTGCTTTCCGCACTACAATCTGCGCTTTGCTGATTTATCAAGAAGACAACCAAATAACAGGAAGTCCATTATCGAAGTACCTTGTTGTTCAAAATACTGAAAGGCGACTTTGACAGCCTTAAGTTCTTCACTATATGATGTCTTAGATGTACATACGGTGTCAGCAAGAATAATTTCTGCATTGGACATAATTTCTTGCTGGGTATTGTTCTGGAGTCTCAGTTTTTCGAACTGCAAGCGTGTGAACGAGTTATTCGGATGGCCTAGTGCCGAATTTTCGGGACTCTACTGTATTTTCTTCTCACCAGAATGAAATTAATATGAATATTAATGGGTAGTAGGGAATTTAAATTAGGTCTCAATTGATTCATAAATGGATTTTTATAACCAAATAAATTGACCTCTAAATACCTTTTTTCATTAGAAAACGTTATTTTTACGTACATTCCAAAGAGAATTGTCTAAATAGCCATGTAATAGGTAGAAGGAGAATTGTGCAAGTAGCCCATGTTATAAAACCCTTGTGCATCCAGTTATTAAATATACTATTGGAAAATAAATGCGGGTAGTTATACAAGAATTGTACAAGTAGCCCATGTTATAAAACCCTTGTGCATCCAATTATTAAATATACTATTGGAAAATAAATGCGGGTAGTTATACTATATTTATTACATCATGCATCCCTTAAAAATTGCTGGTCTTTTAAGGATATATTTATTTGTCGATCTGCAATTAAAATTCTCCAACCAGTATGTTAAGTGAAAAATATAGTTAAAAGGACAGAATAACAAACCAAATTTCATCTCCAAGCGTGGCGATACCAGTCTTTGCAAACAATTGTCTATTATATCCCAGATTTAAGCAAAATATCTTAAGATACCCTTCATTAAGAGAGTATCTGAATGTCTTGCAACATTTTTTTTTTCTGATAACTGCCTGTTATGATAGGCTGTTTTCTTGCTGTTATATTTCTGTGAAGAAAAACTGATGCTACCAGTGATAGTCACATATTGTGTGGTCATGTTACTGTCGTGATTTGAGCTATAAAAGAGCGGCTGTAGTTGACAATGATGTCCCAGAACAGCATGCGTCATTGTCAATCAATAGTTTTACTCCATAATTGCGGAAAATTCGAAATTGTTACCACCATCCCTAAGATGCTAAATAATATTTAAGTCTGTACTTCTACGTGGGAAATTTATGACATAAAAGTCAGAGGAATGCTCCTCCAACCAGCCAATAGCCAACAGGGACTTGTGACAGGTACACTTGTCTTGCTAGAAAACTCCATTACCGTGCGGATAACAGAACAACATTAACTGCTGGAGGTGATAACCTATCAACTCTACGTACCGAATTACATTGAAGGAGGTTGGTACATGCACCAAAGAGAGCCACCAAAAAAACATCCCAGACCTTGATTGAGCCACCATGCCCTTGTAAGGTTCCAACCTGACTTACAAAATTCATGGCTTCATGAACCTGACGCCATATTCTCAGCTTCCCCTTTGGCGTTAATTAGTCTGAATTAAGACTCATCACCCCATGCTATTTTTTTCTAGTCCTATAACGCAAAACATTCCTGGGTGCTCTTTTGCCCAGGAAAGACGTGCAGTCCGATGGCAAGAATTGAGCAATGAAATTCGTTGGTCGACGGCTCCCAAACCCCATACGGTGAAGCGAGAGTTGCACAGTCTGTTTACTGACTTTATGTCTGACAGCATTCAAATGGGTGGTAAATTGAGCTAATATTTGGCTTCGCTGGCTACGCACAAAACGCCTGATTCATCTCTTACCACGGAATGTCAAGGCTAATTAGCCTTTGCAGTTTGCCCGATCGCTAGTAATTTGTCCGTCATCTATGTATTCTTGGTGTACTCTGGACGCTGTAGACCTTGAAAGTCCTAGATTTTGGTCATTTTTGAAAATTGAATGCCCCATGCGTTGCGCACCTACGATTTGACCACGATTGAAGGCTTTTAAATCAGGCACTTGACCCATACTGGCAATTCCAGCAACTTATTCAGAATAACCACAGTACGCGTTGTTGGAAAAGGAACAAATGGAATACAAACCACATATTTCAAGAAGTTCTCATGCCAGTATTAAAAGAGCACAGACTTAGATTGGAATAATGTAGTTATCTCTAAGATATAGAGTATAATCAGTGTTTGTAAATAATGTACTTTAAATCTTGTGACTGCATTTGCACTTATAGATTATGCATGACTTAATTATATCCAAGTTTCTTGCCGAAAAATACGAGCAATTGGAACAATTCGTATACTAATTCGAGTGAGACATAATGTTATATTTCAAATATTTGACATAAAAATGGAATATGAGAAAAATGTATTTGGCTATTATTAATTTTAGGATGTCAAGGATAACCATGGAACGTATGTGTTGAATGTGAGGTTTCAGCTGTGATTTTTATTTACTTAACCCGCTTTATCCCAGTTTATTTATTTTATTCAGATTTAAGTAGAATTATATTTTCTAAAGTTTATTAAACCTAAACAAACCAAATATAACAAAATATGAAAGGTTTTTAAATTTTATATCAGAAATCTGGCCGGTTCTCTATAAAGGGTACAGGGATAAAGAGGAAAAAATTTGCACTTAGATGTTTTGGAGCTATATCAATGATGAAAATCTATTTCGAAGAGCACACAATTTTATTTTATTTCAATAATACTTTCTTTTTTGGAAAATATTTCATTTTTCATTTAAATTTCATTCTAATTTTACTGGAAAAATCCAAAGCAAACCTGAAAAAGCAATTTGCCCCATATGCCATGGTATGTTTTTTGTTTTTCTTTTGACAACGTTTTTCTTTCTTGCTTTATAGTGAAAAATGACCAACACTATCTTTACGGAAATCTTATTTTGCCTCAGAAGGTACAGTCAAGATCCTAGGTCTACCTTTTGTTCTTATTACAGTTCTTTTTTAGATAAACGGTTGTTACCGTTCTTAAGAAGTGGCCAGTACCACTTTTTCCTACTTATGCAGTCCAGCCAACCAGTCGTGGGGAACCACATCGCCCATATGTTTGTTGTAAGAACTTATCAAAGTTGGCATCTTCCCGGTAACTCTATCTTTGTGTCTTCATACTCACCCTAAATTTTATAAACTTATTATTGGGTACTTCAAATAAATGTTTTACTTTGAAGCATCGATCCTCGACATGCTGATTTACAGTTCCATTGTCTACGAAGTGTAAATAAGATTTCCACTTTTGGAAGTGGTTTTGTGACATGGCATTTTTCACCTGGGTAATTTCAAGGTCTCAGCTTCTGACCAATAATCACGTTCCCAGGTATTTGAATGATAACCAGCTAGAAGCAAAATTCCTAGAAAAACAAGTATTTCGTCAGCATTGTTAATAAATTCTGTTCGTTTGTTACATCACTTGCATATCGCATACTTCCTTTTGCACTGAGATCGTACGCTACACTTGAAAAAAACTTCTCAAAAATTTCTGATGGGGTTTAATTTTTCAATGCAGTTTCCATCTGCTTGAGTTAGTCACCATGCAGTTGAGTCAGCCTGTGCTACCCATTTTGATAATGCGGTGATTTATTCTTTATCCATAATGACTTATGTCTTTTTGCGTTGTTGCCGAAACACTAGATCTTGTGATCGCTTCAGGCTGGAAACTATCTCCACTTCTAACTTCTGAAGACCCAGGAACATCTTTTACAATAATCTCACTAGCAGTTGCTGCATTATTATTGCCTTCTTTTTCAGTTAGTTCACTGGTATCTAGTAAGACAACAATACTTGCTGGTAACACAGCAATTTCAATATCACTCTCCTCTGAATCAACAAAATATTTAATAATTCTAATGCTTCCTCTAACTTCAGAAACTTTTGCACTGACATAGCCAAGCAATGGTGGAACACTAGAAGCGAAATTACTATTGTAATTTTTCTTTTTTTCTCTTCGTTATAAAGAGAGAAAGAACGTCAATTGCATGAGGATCGTCTTACTGTTCTATTTAGAGGGCAGTTAAAAATAATTTGTAAAAGTTTAACATAAAAACAATATCGCTTTAATTAATGACCAGGATCATCACGAAAGAGTAATATTACATAAAAATGGCCAGCCATGTGTCCATATTAAACTGAAAAAGAATTCTGCAACCCAAAACAGTTGATACAAATAGCGCCCATAAATGCTATGCATAAGCAAAATTGCCAGAAGAAGGGGGAGGGAGTGAGACGCATAACTCACGCTGGAAGAAGCTAATACATATCCCTACATGTTACAACTGTCAAAATATTCGCATCATACAAATAGTGATTTCCATATGATATTTTTCAGCTGTCATCTAAGTAGGAAAGTGAGATAAAATGCGTTATATATAAATAAATGTACACCCACAAAATATTATCTGAATGACAATTACTATTTTAAAGCGAAATTATTAAGTCAAGGAAAAAAATTATTCCTTGTAGAAGAGAAAAAATACAACTAAGTTAAAAAAAATTATTTAATAGGTAAAATTATTTGAAAACACATTTTTCTTTATTTCTACCAAGCGCAATACTTTAAAAATAAATGCTAAAATTTTATTATTGATATATGATAATATTGACGTAATCCCTTACTAAGTTTAGAAAATGAATTTTGTTTTTATTCCAGGCATAGATAATATTACATTATCCATTAAGAGTGTGTGGCTTGAAAGTTATCTTCTTTTCTATTCAATACATCTATCCTTACTTCGAGAGATAAAGTTCGAGACAGCATTATCGAAACCCTGGAAAGTAACCTTTTTCTCTGTTGCCGACCATTGTGTGTTGTGGCTAATGATAAAATCAGAAAGTCATTTATCACTTGAGTTTCTCGCTG
This sequence comes from Trichonephila inaurata madagascariensis, assembly GCA_019973955.1. NCBI lineage: Eukaryota > Metazoa > Arthropoda > Arachnida > Araneae > Nephilidae > Trichonephila > Trichonephila inaurata. The sequence goes on along the minus strand of BMAV01013592.1, from coordinate 126,998 downwards.
ATTTACCCAGGAAGAATAATACTTTTTCGGTGGGAAAATTCTAATCTTGCTCTAATCAATGTTTTATATGGCCATTTCCACAAACAAAATGATACAAAGAGCTATATGAAATTCTTTTAACTGTTGTTGTCTTTGAAAAAAATATGTGTGTATATAAGTATTTTAAAATTGTATATTAATACTGAAAAATAAAATATTTGGCTTTTTCAAAAATTGTTTAAAAAATATCCTAAAAAAAGTTTTGAGTGAATGATAGGAAATTAATTCAATCTTTTTTCTGCTCATTACTTGATGAAATGACTATAGAAAATAATATAAACTTCATACATAAACTAAATATAACTTCAATCTTATTTTTCTATTCTTATGATATTGTATGATTTTACATTCATGCCCCTCATGATATTAATTTTTCCAATAATATATATTTCATAAGTAATATATTTGTGTATTGTATCTTATGGGAAAGAGAAGTAGAAATTTAATATTGTAATAGAAATTGTTTATAAATCAAATGATATTTGATAACTAATCAAGGGGCATTGGGGTGTTCATTAAGATCGTTACTAATTCTCGCCCAAAGATTGCTCCAAATATTAATTCGAGCACACATTACAATATTAAATAAAAAACGGGAATTTTTAAGTAACAAATTAAATTAAACCCCAAAATTCTTACAAAAAGTGATTCGGAAACAATTCATAATGTGAAACTAATGCGATTTAAAAGTTATATCACCAAAAATTATATCTCATTTAAAGTTATGTCATCTTGTTATATAGCTTCTGTGAAGACGAATAAATAATATTTGCTTGCTCTACTTAAACTGCCCAAAGTCTACAACAACTACGCAACAAGATCCATTATACACAATTATTGAACACATAAAAATAAGGCTTAAACTGTGTTGTTACTTTATAATAGTCACAGGACAAACTTTACTATAAGATTTTATCACAATTTAACGATCCATGTAAGGTACTTAAGATATGAGCTCTTGAATAACAATGAAGATGGCGTTTCATGAATTCTAGGTACAAATATACTTAAAGTTCTAACCCTTTCTAAAGCACCCCTTAAATAACCGGCTTCCTGTACCGAGCAGTTTATATATATCCTCCATATCATGGATGGAGGAGGCATTGCTGCACACCCCTTGCACTTGAATAGGCTGTCGCTCCGCCCACGGGGGGACATATAGTACTTAGCCGCAATTGTTCTAAATATTTCTATAGCTTATCTACTACTCCAAGTTACTCCTTACAAAGCGTTTGAGAGTTGGAATCATCTGATACGTCTGGCTTTATTAGCATTAGTATATAACGGAACAGAAAAGACGATATTTGAAATAAAACCTTTATTCTATTCCGTAAATATTGCACTATGCGTGTTATATGTGCTCGAAAACTGAAACTAATTAAAAATTAAAACTTATAGCCAAGAATATAGTAGTTATTTTCCATTTTCTTTTTTCAATATTTAATCTAACACCAAAGCGATAAACTAATTTAACTTATAAGACAAATATAAGATGGTTTTTGTATAATAATCAAGGTTGCTATATAAATATGGAATGGGAGAAATACCAGATGATTCGTTACAAGTCCTTATTGAGTTCATTCAACAACTTAAGTTTTTATTAACATAAAACACACGCAATTCGAATACATATTTATGAATACATATACGCATTTGAATACATATCTAACTCTTCACAATAAAGTAAATAAAAAATTAAAATTAAAAAAATTAAAAAACTACACATCTATATTTTGATTACAATTTGAATGAAGTATAATTAATCCTGAAATTGTGTGTGTATCAAACAATTCTTGCTCACAGATTGCATTATATTTACACGTCTGTTAACTGTGATCAAATTCATGTGTGTTATTTCAAACCACCTACAACTGGGGAAAGCAAATTTATAGCAATTTGTATGTATTTTCTTCGGACTATATTCTATTTGCTAGATAATAAAAAGAAAACAGGAAATTCCATAACATTTTCTGTCTTGCACAATCTGAATAGCCAAATGCTTAAATTCATCAGAGATAACCAGAAACTAACCTCTTTCTGTAAATTTGAATAGATAGTTTTCGAACACTGTGTTTGCGCGAACTCTATCGCAAAACTATTTCTTTATTTCATTCATACTGACCTCTGTAGTGCATATGCACTGGTTTACTTATTCATTATAATGTTTGCTGCATATTGCATAGAGCATGACATAGTTATTGAAGTAAAACTAATTGAAAGTGTAAACACAGTTCAGGTCCGTCGCGCAATCATATGAAATTGCACAGTATTCCTGCAACTTGGACTGTAAGAGAAAATATTCAGCTGATAAATTTTTTGCACTAACAATTGCTTTCAGATTTTTACCAGTAGTTCTTATCGTTATAGGTAACAGCCTATTATTTAGTATGACACTCCAGATTTTCACTACCTAATTACTTGGTAGTGTATTTAGGTAAGCATACTCAACGCAATGAGAAATATTAAGTAAACATAATTTTAATACATTATTTCTTTTTTCCACATACACACTCAACTATAATATATATATTGAGGGTAGAAATTTAAAAAAAATATAAACCATGAAACTGAAAAATGTTAATTGAAAGGAAACATATAGGTAATATATCAAGTAAAATTGTAATATTTTTTTATTTAAGTACAATATACAAAATGAAAATGGAATTACTGTGGACCGACTAACTGAATAACAGTATCGCCTATGATTTAGGGTCTCATGTTTGTAAGGTTAAGCGAAAAATCTCAAGAGTCAACATTCCTTTTAATTTTTTAGAATAATAAAGTATCGAATAAAAACATTTAAATAGTATTAAGAACGTTAAGACTAAAACAGACTTGTAGAAATTTAAATATATTCATAATCCATAAGTATAAAAAAGGCCTCTTACTTAGAAGCGTAAAATCAAATTATGGGACGAACATTGATAAAACTCTAATTCGCAGTGTGTGAACCAATATTTTCAAAAAAAAATATTCTATTGTTTTCACTATATGAAGTAAAACATAAAAAATTCCAGGCCTCAATTTTTGGAAATTATTGTACATTAATATGATATTTAATGAAACTACACTACATGCTGTGTGCTGAAAATGCCAAAAGGATTAATACAATTTCTAAAAATAAATTTTGAAGAAAAGAAAGTGTAAGAAAATTAAATCTATTTAAATGTATATAAAACATTTAGATAAGTTCAGATCAATTGTACTACTCATGATGTTTATAATCATGCAAAGAAAATAATAAATATTTATATGTACATTAATACAAACAAACACATTGAATTTACTCTATCAAAGTAAATTTCAAGAAACATAAATGAATTTTCATATTCTACACAAAGTATCAAATAAATATTTCCGTATTTTTATCTTTATTGTTGCTCTTATTATTCAGAATTAAAAGTTGCACAATTTAAGCAAATCGCATTCGTAAAAAGTAAAAATCATCGAAACATATTTTACTTAAAACGCTCATATAAACATAGTTCTATTTCACTTTATAAAAAACGCGAATGTTTCATTTACAGTATCGTATATTGAAACTTCAGTTCAATAAAAAGAAAGAAAGGAAGAAATATGGAGCAACATGACATATAGTACAGCTTCTGGTTTCATCAATACGAGTCAATAAACTATTCTTTCCACCTTGTTTATATCTCTCTGTGTAAGATTTGAAATGCGATAATATCGTGGAAGATGCCCATAAGGAGAATAGGGTCTAGGAAATTGTTTCTTAAGTATAAACATAGCAGTAGTGCACGACTATGCTTGTATGGAGTTAAGAAGTGCCAGATTTATGGAGGACTGCGCTTTTCAAAGAGAGGAGAGGCTTTCTTGTTAATTTGAACTGATTATACTTACGCAGTTACTGTAATACTGTTTCTAGTGATGAGATATACTTTTGGAAAGATTCAATTGCTTCTTTGCTTAGGTGCTTCAATTTAAATGTACTGTAAGGGAAATTACTTTGAAAATAAGAGGACTCAAGTAAAATTAAATAAGGTTTACATTTTTAATTGATTAATTCCATTATTAAATTTATTTTATAACAGTTGAACTCTTGAAAAATTATTTTCCAAGGTCTTGAGGTAGATTCTTATGGATGTATTGAAGGCAAATATAAAAATTAAATGAACAAAGAATTTTTAGAAATTTATACTGTTGGAAAATATTATTTTACTTTAATTCTGTTCGCATGCGTATTTCATTCATTTCTAGCTTTACTTTTCATAATAGTTTTCTAATTTTTTATCATTTTTTTTCTTTACTATACTTTTACTGTAGAATGACAATTTTATAAATCAATAATCTTGCCTTATCCTGAAAGAAACAAACAAAATTTTTCGCAAATATTTTCCGAGATATCTTTCGATTTAATTCATAACTTAAATAACCACAAAGACTAGGTAAATTATTACATACAAGTTTAAAAAAAAATTCGTGAATTGATAAACATAAAATCTTGAACCTAACATCCGATTCCATTGAAAAAAATTCTAAATATTTTTTTTTTAAAAAAAGTAACTTTTAACATTTATAATAAACGCCGAAAAGTGTTACCTTAGAATCCAGGTCGAGATATTCAAGTGGGATTAGAATAGAACTTTTTTAATTAATGATTCCAGTGGAATCAGATTTTCGAATCCCAATTATGATTCAGCGTGCCACACTGTAGAGAATTTTTGAGACAATTCTGTTCCCGTGATAATGTATGCAGAGTTAGATTATAGAGTTTAATTATATAGATTTATAGCTTTATCACACATTAATTTTGCATCAATTAAAATATTTCCTAACATTAAAATAAACAGTATAAAATATATTTATTTTTTCATCAAAAATAAATAAAAAAACATCGAAATACATATATTATGCTTTTTAAACATATTTATTGAAATAAGAAATAGACAACGTAAACTATAGGTATATCCCTTCATTTCAGTTCAATAAAAAGATAAATAAAATTTTAAGTGAGATCCTAGTGCTTCTTTGCTCTATTTTCATATCGCCAAAAATATGGTGTCATTTGTGACTTTCCCTTTGACATGATTCTGAGCATTCAGTTGTTGAACAATTTCTTTGCGGAAGGAAAGATATTTTAATTAGATATGTAAAACTAAAAGTGGAAAAGCAGAATGCATGCAATTTTCTCTCTCCAAACAATTATCTCCAGTTATGGCATTCAACAATTTACAAAAAAAAGTTGTAGATTTACCTTTAGAGTTATCTTTCAAATGTTTTCATAATTACTTAATTGTCCACAATTCTGGATATGTTTGTCAAATTAGGTCAATTACAAATTTATGAAGCTCCATCCATTCAAGAATTAACAAATTTGTTGTGTTGTTTTGGTTGAACAAGTTTAAGCAAAATTAATTCAGTATTTGGACACTCCCAAACAAACCACAATGTTCGACTGATAAATTCTAAGCCCGACACACAAGTTAAAAGTCGCATGCCTTGCCACACAATATTCGAAACAAATCGGAGATGTATTTCATACTCATATTCTCTTCCAACATCAACTGAATGAACAAAATGCGTGTTTACAAAATATTTCCCAGAAATATTATTATTTCAGTATCCTATATTTAGGCTTAGGATTTAAACTGAATTATTATTTTTATAAATAGTATCACCCCTCATTTTTTGAAAATATCCTTGGGGATTCTTTATTCCCTGGAGACAAAAATAAGTGATCGGCCAAATGCTTCTTGAAATATCAGTATTATCTGTTGTCTGTTTTGGTAATTTGTTTGCTCTGCATTTAAACTTCAATATAAAAAGATTTTTCTTAGGACTTGTAGAAATCCTTTATATGATATATTTTTTTATTAATGATGACATTTTATAAAACTGTAGTTTATTTATTTATTTTTCAACTTTTTAACTTACATATAATGTACATTTTGCTAAAACGCCAAACTACTCCCAGAATAGTCGCCTACATTCCTGCGGCTGTTCGTTGGCGGAGAAATATCTTTTTTTAAGATTGACAAGGTCAGCAAAAGACCACCTCTAACAAAGTGAAATTTTCATTCGTTGGATTTTGAAGTGTCGTCTTTGAAGCAGTGTGCAAATATCAAATTTTGGGATGCTGAAAAAAGCATACGAAAATGATGCCACCATAAAAAAGGCTGTGTATTCAAAGCAAATAAACATCGAAAATGGCAAACGGTCCAGATGCCCATCCGTTTCTACCCCATGTGAATGTTAAGCGAGTTTGAGAAGTCGTACGTGAGGACAGACCAGTACCTTTTGGTGATTTTGTCTCTGAACTTGGAATTTCACATGGGAGTGTCCACAACCTTCTTTAGAATGATTTGAATATTCATGGTATTTTTTTGCCCATGATTCCAAAAATGTTATAAGTTGAACAAAAATAAATGAGTGTAAACATGCCCAGGAATTTGATTGTCATGAATGATGAATATGACACCTCCTTAAAGAAAATTGTGACAGGTGATAAGAAATGGTACTTCCTTCACGACCCTCAGACAAAATCTGTCAAGTGAATAGAAAGGGAAAACATTACAAAGGAGGAATTTCGCTTGAACAAAAGTCGAGGGAAAGATATATTGGAAATGTTTTTCGATTATAAGGGTGTAATTCTGCACTAATTTATTCCTCAAGGTCAAACTGTCAATAAAGAACTTTACCTAGAGATCTTTAAGCCACAACGAGATGTACTCAGGCGTCCTTAAAAATGAACAACTACGAGTGATTTCTTTTACACGACCATGCTCCACCTGCACCGAGCTGTGATTGTGAAAAAGTACTTTTCCAGGAACAGTGTTGCTAATCTGGAACACCCTCCTTACTTTTTAGACCTAGGACTTGTGGAACCTTACCTATTTTCACGGCTGAAAATGAATTTAAAGGGACACCGTTTTGTAGATTTATATGAAATGATCGAAAATGTGACGAAACCACTGAAGGTCTTCTGAAAAAATCTATTCCATGAGTGTTTTGAACAGTTAGACGAACGTTGTAGTATGTGTGTGAATGCAGGAGGATAGTACATTGAAGACGAATAAGATTAAATTATTGCTCTACTTTTTTAATAATTTGTATTTGACCTGTACAGTATCTTTCTGACCCTGTCTTGTGTTTGGACTTGGTGAAATTATGAATAACGTTAAATTAATCTATCCCGGTCTATAGATTTCTTGTTCGACTTATGAAAAGGAAAAAATTGTATAGAAGGGGAAAAAAAAGACACTCTTGCAACATACATGTAGCACACATTTTCACTAAATTCTCCAACTCATCAAATATTTCATATATATCTAAAGTGGGAATACAGGGAAATACTAACACAATTTTTTAACGATATTTTCTATGTAAAACATCTACGATAATTTACTAATAAATTATTTTTATTAAGTCAACGCGTATTCAGTATTGAACATTTAATCCACGGAGACAAGTGATATATTTTAAAAAGAAAATATTGATGAAGCATTTCTAATAATAATTATTCAAGTCATTCTAGAGAAATTAATGTTATTCTAGACCCATGGTCAGCTGATAATTGTTTTTAACAATCAAATGATGAGTTGAAGTTAAAGTAAAGTGATATTTTTTAAAAAATAATAGGTTGGTGAAGCATTTCTAATAATAATTATTCATCTCATCCTAGAGACTAATTTTATTATAAACCAATGCTGAGCTGCTAATTGTTTTTAACAATCGAATGATGAGTTGAAGTTAAAATAAATTTATATTTTTTAAAAGGAATATATTGGTGAATCATTTGAAATAATAATTATTCATCTCATTCTGGAGACTAATTCTATTCAAGATCCATGTTCAGTTGATAATTGTTTTTAACAATCAAATGATCAGTTGCTGTTAAAAAAAATATATGATTTTTACTTTCACTATAGAGCTTCCAGAAGATCGCTTGCTGTTTAAAGAAAATATTTTGTTGTAATTTATTTTATTCTTAAATTCTATACTTCGGTCCTAATTTGATTTTGTTGTTCAACTATATTTCTTTAAGTTATTTTTGGATCGAAACTCCAAAATGGATCACATTTGTTCAGAACGTAGTTTTTAAATCATTTGTCGTTAAAAAACTTTAAAAATTTTTTTATTATACATTAACATAACTTTTTTAAAGCCCATTTTAATAAGTAATTTTATAAAATTGCATTTGAGAAGCCCTAGGGTGTTTAACATGTAATGATTTAAATATTATACATATGATTCTAGTTTCTGATTACTTCATCGCTACGTTTGTGATAGATGCTTTTGAAATGAAACATGAGGCTTTGACCATTTTACCTTACTGTTTTAATACCGTTCTCACAAAAAAACTGGAATTTCTTAATGAAATATTCGTGCTTCAATTTTTTCTCTCTCTCTCTCTCTTTTTTTTTATATTGAAAGTTTACTTGATTGTTCCGTCATTATTTTTTGTTTCCAACTTCCGTCCAAATGAATTCCTACCATAATTACGAATCATTCAGGAATTTTTCTTTAGAATTGCATAAATTTTTTATTATGGATATTTTCTTCTATACTTCTTCTAAAATTTTGGTGTAGTAATAAAATAGTGTAATATTTGGTGGTTCCAAAATATATACTAAGTCAGTATCATATATAACAAGAATATTTTCGACTTATGTCTGGATAGATATTTTTCAATTGGTTTGTATTTTCCATTCTGTTATTGTTTCAAAATTATGCGAATTGTATTATAGATAATTTGTAATATTTAAATCTTACATTTCCAGTTTCGTTGTAAAGTATTTTAAGAGAAAAATTGGATGAGTTTGAACGTTCTCCTTCAGTTTTGAGATTTTATCTTTTTATTAATGAATAGTTTTTGAGATAATTGTTGGTAAGATTTCACAGGCTGTATTTTTTTGTTCGCAAATGCACTTTATTATAGCATTGTTCTTTTTTTTATTCTTTAACATACTTTGAGATCCTTTCATTAAAATAATTCAGCAGAAACTTGTATGATGTTTTAAAATTATTTAATACAAATTCTTATCGTTCGGAAAATTCTATTAAATAGCTCTCATACTTTCTTATTTTCAAGGACAAATGTTAAAAATAAAATTAAAAAAAATTCTTTTTTTTTTCTAGTTTCACAAAACAAGCCATTAAATCTTATAACGAGTTTTAGGAAGTAGAACTAAAATAGAATAATAATTTCATAACAGTGTTCATAACTTTTTAAAGAACTCCATGTATAAGTTGTCTTAATATGTTTCATTGCATTTCTGAGCGTGTAAATGTCAAATAATTTCCATACGTAAATTTCTAGTTTAATTAAAAACGTAAATACAAGCATTTTTAGATATTAAATCAGGGGGAAAAAGACAAAAGAACGATTTCGTGTGATTTGTCGTACAGTTATTTCATGAAAGCAATTAGATTTGTTTCATTTAGTAAGAACGTAATTTGTACAAGTATTTTTTTTTATCTAAAAAGGAAATTATCCATAGGAAATGGTTCCTATAACTTTTTCTTTAAATACGGCATTGCAATCTGCAAACATGTAATGTTTTCTGTTGAGTATTTCGCTTTAAATAAACTTATGCTGATTCATTAAGTCATTATCTACTTAACAGGGTAGTTAAACCTTATTTCTTCTCGTATTCATTTTTTATAGTCATGTATTTACTCGGTAAAGAGAACTCGTGGGTATTTAATATTTCCTCTTCTAGATCAATGAATATGAAAGGAATTCGCTTGAATGAAATACCATTAGACAAATCTAAATTGCAAATTCTGTATTAAGCACATATGTGATGCATTTAATACACTTCATTTAAAGTTATTCGTTTGAAAAGATTTTCCAAATGAAAACGCAATGCGACACTTATATCTAGGTAATGTTCCCCTAACATTTATTTCTTGTAAAGGAGAACTAATTTGGCTTTTCAAATTTACTTGGATTGAATCTTTTCGTCAGCAATTAAAATTCGATGGTAAATCGAGCGTTCAAAATACCATTAAATGTTTATATTTAAAATATCTGTTATTTTAGCATAAGGATTCAAACGGAAATAGCTGTATTTTCCTTATTAAAAAAATGTTTCTTAAAAGAAATGCAAAAATAAAAATCATGAAATCAAATTTCTATACCAAGAAAACACAATAATATTACATATAAGTTATCAGATTTCACCAACGTTATATTAAGTCAAAATATAATAATGTAAATATTATCACTATGAGTTTTGCTCATAAAAGTGTAAAAAAATTGGCAAGAAATTATTAAAAAATGTGTTAAACCTTCAGCATCTGCAATGTGAATTCCAAATAGGAACTATAATTCCCGTATAGTAAAATTTTAATAGAATTTTTTTTAATAATGCATGGTATGTTTGTAATTATATTTTAATTAGGTAATATTAAAAAGGGGAGTAAGATATTTTTCAGTACTTAATGTGGTAAATATTCATCTGCTTATTTTTAATTTTTTTAATAATTTTGAATTGTGAATGCTTAGTGAATTTTTCCACAATTATTCAGCAGGATTTCTTTTAAGAAGTTTTAAGGTCAAGAAATATTTAGATCTATTCAAAATATTCACTCTTATACATAATATGAATCCCTTAATTTTTTTTGTAAATTGTTGAAATAAAGTTATTGGATTATATATCACTAAGTTCTGCTATGATAAAAACGATACTTCTATTATAATTTTTTTGCTGTCATTTAACATTTGCAATAGTTACATTTCATTGCATAATTCACTGGTACGTTATCATCATAAATAATAAGGAAAAAAATTGAAAATTATTAATAGGTAGTTTGATATCATTGAAAGTATTATTGCATTCCAGTTTAAAACTTAAATTCTTTAAATGCTTGAGTAGTCTGAAATTGGAATCATCAATTGCATCGAGAATCAATTCTTAATTAATATCATTATTTGTAATACGTAGTTACATGTTTCTGTTTCATTAAGGCTTAATAATCTTATTTTATTCCGTTGGGTGCACTTATAGCAAGCAATTTTTTACCTATAATATCTGTCCGCTGTATATCTAGACCAGGGGATGGAAACCTATGACACGCTTGCCACATGTGGCAAGTGGTTCAATTCTTAGTGGAGCTTCTTTACACTTCTATACTCTGCACTTCACTACAAGTTTATCAAATTTGAGTGGATGGAAGTTGGTAAATTCGTAATGGAGCTTTTATGACAAACTTCTACAGAATTATGGACATTTACGGAACTACGCAACATTTCAAAGTTAATTAACCCTAAAGATAAATTTGCAGCTATTTTGTAAATTATTGAATGTCAATGCTGGAGAGATTTAATTGTTTGAAGAGAGAAAATTGCATGTACTGTGTATTCCGCTTTTGATTTTATATATCGAAGGAAAATAAAACTGTCCTTATGTGTGAAAAATATTTAGAGTCCGCAAGGAAATTGTTTAACAGCTGAATGTTTGGAATCGTGTCAAATTGAAAGTCACAAATTATACCCCTGATATTGCGATGTGAAGTAAAGCGGTGCAGGGACAAGATTCGAATTAAAATATTTTTTTCTATTTAACTATGTAATGAAGGGGGCAACTTATATTTTATGTTATTTATTTCTCGTTTCGATAAGTATGTTTAAAAAAACATAATATGCACAGTTATATTTCTTTTTATATTTGTTGAAGAAATAGTATATTTTATGCTGTTTACATTTATGTTAAGAAATATATGTAAAGAATGCAAAATTAACATATAATAAAACTGTAAACCTATAGTATTGATCTCTATTCTCTGACTTGGCATGCATTATCGAGAGAATCGAATTGTTTCAAAAATGTCCTACTGTGTGGAACGCTGAATTATATTGTTAGATTGGTTTGGCACGCCAGAGCTAAAAAGTGGCCGACCCCTGATCTAGACCTTTTATAATTAATTTCATTTTGAAGATTTTTTTTTTTTCTTTTTTAAATAAAATCCTTATTTTCAACACACATTTATTATCCTATACATTCTGCAGGTTGATAGATTAATTTCAGTATAAATCTATGCATCGTTTTATTTTTCAGTTTTTATTAAATTTTAAAGGTTCTTGAATGTTTATTTTTAACAAGGAATACAAAAATATGTCTTTAAACATATCACATAAATTGATGTTACTACAAGCATTATTCATTTATACATACATTTATTACTAATCATCATAAGTTAACCTTTATTTTCAATTTGTTTTTAAATTCACATGATAAATATTTATTATCTTTTATAAAATTGACTGTGTAATATTCTGTAAAACAAACTCTTAAATAATTTTTCAGTAATACATATACGAAAGTTGGGGCATAAGTCATGGCAACTATTTTTTTTTCCTTGTAAATATGTGAACCAATCACAAACGTATATGTGTCGTATGGAAGTGCTGCATTCATATTGTGTATATAGCCATAGAGAGATAGATTTGTGATAGCTGGTAGTAGCGCAGCGCGGGCTGTGAAATCAGTCGGTTGGTGAGTATCGTGTGAGATGGAAGTAATCCATTTTGAGCAGCCCGTTTACATCAAAATAGCCATTCTCCGAGGGAGAAATGCAATGGAATGTCCCAGTGAATTTGATCTCATTCCCAAGATTAAATACTTTCAAAGTTCGATGCAAACAGCACGTTTCAAATAGTAAACAAGCATTTGCTTCACTTCATTTCTTCTACTAGACGTTGCCGTTCAAAGTATTTTAAATAATAATGAAAAAAAAAATAGTGAAATTGGGGGCTTATAATGCAGAAAAAAAGTTTGTTTACATATGAGTAGGCGTGGAGGGTGGACTCTAACAGGTGGTAAAACATTTTCAAAAAATTATTAAAAATACTTCCACTGCTCGTAGAATGATAAATTTTGCATCATAGAAGCGTAAAAGCTTATATTTTATAAAAATTGGAAAAGTGAAAAATGAGTTTTTGGGTCGAAATTCTGAACCTACCTCCGTAAGGAACCAATACGTGGTAGGCGGTTTGCAACACCAGAGGGCATTGCTAAAGCTGTGCGCATACAGGTGACCCGATTCACACATGGTGCTGCAAATGCTGAGGCTGCAGCGTGTGGAGATAGTAGCAGAAGAATATATTGAGGGTCTTTAGGCCCAGGTTTGTCATGTCAACTTTATGTGTACTGTGTTGTCATTCTTTTGCACCGTGAAGGCCATATTGCCCTGTAAACTACCATTATAAATTAGTGTATTACGATATTCAAGTGCTATTCATTGTCCACACATGTAGTTAACACCTTGTCGTTCCGTCTGTATATGTCATATTTTCCAACCGGACTGGTATTTTCAAGGAAAAAAAAATAGATTCTATGACTTTTGCTCCGACTCTCGTATATATTTCCATTTTTATCAGCCCAAACATGTTTTTTTATTTGTTGAAGATATTTTTCTTTTAAATTACTTCTCGATTTTTAGAAATTTTGTCTAAATACCATAAATATGAGTCTTTATTCATTGTTTGTTATATAAAACAACTCCTCTTGCTGTATTTCCTCTCAATTAGATACCACTGTGTAAATTAAAGATTCAGGCTCAAATGTAGTCTAGGGGGGCACTTTGGATTTTGCGATTTTTATCTAAATGTCATGGTGAGATATCAAATTCATTCTAAAATAAAT
>BMAV01013592.1:84566-104678 GCA_019973955.1 Trichonephila inaurata madagascariensis | reverse complement strand
CACGAACCATTGAGTCTCTAACACATCATTCAGTGTCTGCGCGTACCATTCGACGCCATTTACAACAGAGTGGTCTGGCCGCAAGACATCCATTGCTTGATGTCCCTTGAAGCAAACGTCCCTTGATGCAGAACCACATACGTCATCGCTGCCAATGGTACGATGAAAGAAGGATGTGGGTGGCATAATTTAATGAAGTTATCTTTACTGACGAGTCACGCATCTGTCTGCAACATCACGATGGTCGGATTCGAGTCTGGAGACACCATGGAGAGCGGACGCTGAACAGCTGCTTTATGCATCACCACACTAGTCCTGCATCGGGTATTATGGTATGGGGTGGTATTGTATATCACTATCGCTATCTTCTAGTACGCATTACCGGTACTTTAAACTGCCAGCGCTACATCTCCGAGGTGTTGCAGCTAGTTGGCCTTCCTTACCTTTAGGGCTTGGCCACATCCATATTTCAACAGGATAATGCGCGACCACACATAGCACGCATTGTACAAAGGTTCTTCGTCAATCGCCAGATTGAATTGCTGCCCTGTCCATCTCGCTCTCTGGATCATTCGCCGATAGAAAACATGTGATCCATGGTTGCTCAACGATTGACCCAGATTACACCCCCAGCTGCCACACCAGATCAACTTTGGCAACGTGTGGAAGCTCCTTGGTCTGCTGTTCCCTTAGAATACATCCAAAGTCTCTGAATCAATGCCGTGGCGTGTGTCAGTGGTGATCTCCAACAATGGCGGCTGCGCTGGCTACTGATTCTAGCAGGAAGCACACTTAACAGTAGTCTATAAATTTAATCATTTGATATTTGGTTATGTTATGTAGAAAACAATTTTTGTTGTGCTATCTCTTGTCTTTCTTCGTGTTACATTTACGGTGGCCAGCAGTGTGTATGTTTTATTATTGAGTAATTTCTTTGATTTCTCTTATTACTCGTTGTTTTATTGCAAATTAGAAAAATGAGTTTAGAGTTATTTTGCTTTACAAATAATTCAATATAGTGAGCGTACAAATGCATAATTGCACTGTGTTGTATCAGTATAAAATTATTCATTTTTATAATGATTTATTTAACTTAAATATTTGGAAAAAAGTAATTTTGTATTAAAATATTTCCATGTAATAAATTATAAAACAAAACTTTGAGAAAGATTAGCACTAAATTGATAAAAAATATAAAGATCATGCATTTTTTTTCAGAAATTTATTTCTTTTTTTTAAACTGGTTACCACATTTGTAGTATTGAACTTGTGTTAAACGGTTAACATGACCGAGAATTTAAATTAAAGCTCTAGTTTTAAAGATAGAATTTGAAGCCGTTTCTCAAAAACTGGCAACCATGAAATTCCTGAATGTTACAAGACATATTTCTTCTTTATGAGCTACACGGCACTTTTGCCCATTAATATCTCAAGATAATTCCACAATTTTCAAAATCTGTACTCTTTTTGTATAAAAAAAAGAAATGTAATTTCGTAGTTTTATATCATTTATCTTAAATCCTCTCACTAAAATAGTACAAGAAAACATGCTTTTCAATATTTTCAGAATCATATTATTGATTATTATAATGTTTTAAAAAGCTTTTATCCATCAACCTGTTAATAATTTAACGTACACTGTGCTTGTCCAACATTTAAAGTTGTATTTCAATATGAATATATATATCTTATATTTAAATATTTTAAATTTTATGTCAGAAATATAAATAAGAGTATGTATGAAAAATGGCTTGATATGTATGTAAAACTAAAGAGTTACGGACTTGTTTATAAAATAACATTTATTAATAATATTAGCACACCCGTTTTGAAAAAGTTATATTTTGCCCGCAAGATCCTATTGATCTAGTTTTTCTTGTATTTTTCAAGGTTATAAAAATAAATTATGTAGATATATAAAATGTACTTTTTATTTATTAATAGAAAAAACAAATCTTATAAATTTTATACTTCTCCAACCCAACTTCCTTTTTTTTGTGATTCGCTTTTTATGGCTTTTTCAAATATCTTGTTTGTATAAGCAGCGTTAAATCTTTCAAAAACTTGAGTCTTAAAAGAATGTTTAATGTAATTTTTTGTTTGCTTTATTTCCATTACGTTTTGTAAATTTTTATGACTTGTAAGATTTTATAATTAGAGTAAAATATACAAGTTCTTAAGAAATAAAATCTTAACATGAAGTACATCTCGTATGCATTCTACAACTTTCAAATTTAAGGACTTATTTCATTGATGAATCATTCAAATTTTTCTGACTTTAAGCTAAAATTGCTAGATCTTGCCCAGAAGCGCTAAATGAGAAACAATCAATGCATGAATACTATTTTGAAATGTATTCAATATTCTGAACCTAAAATTCCATTTCTAAAGGTTTAAATTTGCAGAATGTATACAACGGTAGCCGGTTGGTTATTGTAAAAGGAGAGGCAAATCCGCTTCCGGGTCTTCTTCATACCATACACTGAAAGCAAAAGCTGTTGGAATATTCTATAATCTTGTTACTCTCACACAACTTAGAGTTTTGAATAGTTTAGATTCGTCAGTGGTAACTAGTTTTGAATAACTTCCGGAAAATCTATTGGAAACAATATTTTTCAATCTCATTGATTGATGAATTGAGTTTGAATAGAAAGTAGTTTGCATTTCGTATAATATAACGTAACTTGATTATGGATTAAAATTTACTCTCATAATAGCAATATATACTAGCGCAAGTAGCAAACTAATGTATACAAATGCAATATTTTGCAACTATTTCGCTAAAATATATTCTTTCATGATAGTATATGTACCATCTATCTTTCGTGATAAAAATTTATACATTTGTATATACTGGTTGAAACAAATTAAAAATTTATATTTTGTTTTTATTCGAAAATGTAAAAGGAGTGAGCGTAAATGCAAAAAAAAAGAAAGGAAGAAATGCAGTTATTGTTTGGTGACACATGTATGATTCTAAAATTCAATATATTTTTTTTCTGATTTGTGTATAGTATTCATTATGAAAATCTTTAAAAAATATATTTTATTCAAACTTCTTCGAAATCCAATGATAACAGTTATATCAGGTTAAAAATATAACATATTGATTAATTCACATTCTAACGAAATGATATAAAAAACATACATAAAAATAGATTATATATTAAAGCAAGCAAGTACAAAAGAGTTCAATTATATTCTTGGTAGTTTACTTAAGGATTATTTGTTTATATTTTTAAGAGTATACTAATCCAGACAGGCATTTTGTTTTGTGAAAATTACTTTTCTGTATAAAATGTTCATATTTTAATGAAAGTCTAGAGCAGGCGTTATATTTGTGGTAGTTTAAAACGTATTTGTCAGAAAAGTCTAGGGGGTCTCCAATCTATATTTAAGAGTTAAAAAAAATCAGTAATAAGATAAATTTCATGCAAAATGATTTTTTTTTAAATACTATTAAAGGAAAATTATATTTAAAATTTTATGTATTAAAGTATTATTTATATATATATATAAAAGTAAATTATAATATCATTATAAAAATGTAAATAAAGACAGAATTTAATTTTTTCTCAATTTAGTATGATGAGTCATTTGAAGTGTTTATTTATGTCTCGATGCAATTTATATATAATACTTGAATGATGTTTTTTTCACAATTATGATATAAAATATGTTCTGTATCGAAAATTTTTTTAATAATATTTTACTTTTGTAAATAATAATCTTTTTTTTTTCTTTTTGCATTCAATAATCCATTACTCTATAATACAGATTTCAACTTAACATTAATCTAATACTAAAGATATTTAAACAGTAATTTTCGTTGTTTGCACACATGTAAAATACAACACGTTGTATAAGCATGACCACTTTAAGTGTTTTGGCTTTATTTTGAAACTCGATACATGGGTTCCACATGTTCTTGTAAAAATGAATTTGTTTCATCGATTTGATCAGTATGATTTTCTTATCAAACGTCACGAAAATGATCCATTTTTGAGTAAAAACCATTATAGTACAAATTTAAAGGTTTATTTGAAATTTAGTTCTCATCTAAAACCTAGCCAAACTGTTATTTCGATTCTATACTTTGAAGAACATAATAATATGTGAGTGATTCAAGTATATTTGGCTAAAATGTTAGATTATCTTAAAAATTAAATTTTAAAAATAATTTTTTAATATTGAAATATTTTTGCAATCTGTCTTTAATCAATAGCATCTTCAAGAAGGGAATAAATAAGAAAGATTCAATGCGAGACATTTGAATCCTTCTTAAATAAGCATGGGGCAAAGGAAACCATTGCTTCACTTACTCTTGAAAAGTTGTTAACTTAGTTAGCAGAAGTAAAAAGTGCTAAAACAGCACAGTGAGTGAATGAATATTAACGTCGCACTGTTCAGCTAAACGAGGGCTTTTGGCGACGGACCACGTAATTTTGATCCATGGTCAAGTGACATGGACGACACCTGAGCTGGCAATGATTATTTTACCTTAAAATATAGGTGAAATGTTTAGAAAATAAATAAGCGGGGGAATGAATTAAGCTTCGAGTCTTTATTATGTTTTTTCGGGACATTTATTTCCTTAACACTATGATATTATTTGTTTTTCTTTTTAATTAAAGAGCTAATTTGAATACATTACGTACCTTCTGGTTTAAATTTCAACCATCACCCTCTAATTATTTAATAAGACATTCAATTTTTTTATCATGATTTAACAAAAATTAAACCAACAAGTTAGTGATGTTTAAATAGCATTCATAATAAAAAGTTAATTTAGAAAATTAAACATCATGACAATTAAGCACATAATTTTTACAACTATATTTAATTCGAAATTCCCACTTCAAACACGAAAACGTGAGCATAAATGTAGAAAGTTACTTTTGAATATACAAATATTTTGATTCATCAACCTTATATAAGAAATTTACACAATAAGTTTTATTTAAAAAAAATTCAATTAGTGTTTTGGTTTTAATTTTGACAAATCCTTTTATACTTATTATCACTCTCTAAGTAAACTATCCTCGTATGTTTTTCTCTATGTTAAAAGAGTATTTTTCTCTTTAGTTTCAAGAGTTTTGAAAGATATAAATGGAGTAAAAACAACACAGAATAATACTTTACTTTCTACTTACATCACAAAACTTATTAATATTTAGCGGATGAAATGTTTACTTTTTCCCTGCTCTTATCAAAACAATCTTGCTATAAAGTAACTATTTGGGGGTTGATGCACGAGTAGCTGTCTTGATGAATCTCAAGACGTTCTTCGAACGAGTCTCATAAAACATTAAGTTACATTTAGGGATATAAATGTCTTTTGCGAGAGATATAGGGTGTGCTTCCTGAAAGTAGCTGAGTGGCAATCAATATCGAATCCCAAACATAACTTCCGAGAAGCAACCAGAACATAAAGAGATTTATCTTCCTTTACTCAAAATCATATTTATTGGTAATTGGCATTTCATAGTCATTCCATAAAAATAGTTTTGGATGTGTTACAGTTTTGCTTCAATCATAAAAATTTAAAATAGTTTGGTTTAAAAAAAAATCTTAAAGTTATAAATATAAATTCGCATTCATGTTGCTCTTTCGTGATACGTCAAACTGAATTTCAGAATAAACAAGCAATCCACCAAATTTTTTAGAATGTAGAAAATACTCCTTAAAATCCTTCAATTTTTCTATTCTATTAGACTTTAATAAAACACTGGCAGCGTAAGGGGCTGTTCTTGTACGCTTGTTAGCGGGTTCGATTCTGACCCAAGTCGGAAAATTTTCATGATACAAAAATAAACAGCGTGTACATGACACAAACAACAAATCGAGTATGATTATGTGGCATGTTAAAGATCACTAGAGTGCCTGTTTTGCTTGGACGATCTCTATAAAACGAATACCTTTGTTCAATTCAGCATCGTCAAAGCTCAGGTGTCTCCATCTGAGGAGAAAGCTGGGTGTTAAAGTTACACTATGGCAATTGGTATCTGGTGACTACTAAAAATGATATCAGTTCACGCGGAATGTACTAATCCGCTGCTCATTTGAAAGAAAAAAGGACTTAAACAAAACAGGTAAGAATTTCAAGATGTGGTCCACTTATTCCTGGGATTTGGTTAAATATTACAGTATTCTTCATTTTACATACTGGACTATTTAACATTAAAAATGCTAGCTTTGTGTAATAATTTTCTTAAATTGCTATTAAACCGAAAGACTGGATTAAAATCTTTTTAATTAGTTGGATGTGGCTATTTTGTATGCTGCTCATTGCATTATCACTTACATAAAAATGAAGCTAACCAATGTTAACATTTACTTTAACAATTTATCTTTAAAAATGTTCTGAAATTTGGATAGGAATTTCTAAAAAAATCACTAAAGAAAAGCTTAAAGTTGCTATATTTGCTCTCTTAAAATGTGTAACGCTTACAATTTATGTGAGAAGCTTAGATAAAGAGACTTCTTAAAACTTCATAGCTTTGTTTTCATTGTTGGAGTAAAAATTTTTATTACAGAATATAATTCAGTACAGAATATCATTCTGTTTTAACTGAAATGTTTGTAAATAAACTAATTTCGCCCAAATTGTACATTGACGTTTCAAAAAAAGAGAAGGTTAGTTAAACGTTCTACTTAATCTCATAATTATTATAATTATCATTATAATTAGGTATAAATTATAAATTCAATTATAGATATAAATTATAACTTCAATTATTATAAATAAAATACCTTAAAGTTTTTTTTTAGATGATTTCAGAAACAATTTTCTATGACAATCATTCAACAAATAAAATAATAATAATAATTTTCCTCATTTATAAAAAAAATCCATTTATTTCCTTTTGGACTACAGTGGGACGAATAAAATTTGCAAACAGGAAAATGTATTATTACTTAAATTGTACCTTTTCTTACAATTCTTAATGTCCTTGTTGTTTTATCAATAAATACGTTTTTGAAACGTATATTATATACCTTTGCAACAAATTAACGGTTGTAAAATTCACTTTTCCACGTTAGACAAAGGAACAAACGCCAACATTAAAAATAGCGTGAAAAGGAAGCAAAATAGAGCTTATTTTTTCAACCAAAGTATTGATGCTCATTTCCACGTATAAAAAAAAATATATCCGAGTTACTTTCAAACAAATCTGATTAAATATATGCTATTTAGCTGTACCTGTAATTTTTGCTTTTGAATAAAAAAAAAATATGTTTTTTTCCCCGATTATTTTTTAGAATTTACATTAAAGTGGTTTTCTTGCATATAAAAACATTTGATTAAATATTCCTTGAGATTTTTTTCCGTTGTTAGATGTATTGAATTTCATTAAATGTAAGTTAACTAGCATTGATTAATAAAATTATTTAACTCACCTTAATAATTAAAGTTTTTATGTTGTCTCCCAGATTTTTTTCCTTTTTTTTTTCTTCATAGTGAAAAAAATATATATTTTCTACTTAAAAAGTTAACTGTTTTTTTAACTAATAAATTCGTCAGAATAGGATTATATTTATCAGTAAGACATTTTATTTCAGTTTATAATTTGTTTGATTTTACTTGTTCTTTTCTTATAAAATTCTAACATTTATATTTCCTCACAAGTTAGTCTTTAATAAAACAATCAGAGTTTCACCGATTTTGGTTAGTACATATTTTCATTCTTAAGAATGTAACAAAGAATATTCGCTGCTAAAAATTCAGGAACTTAAAAAGAATACAAGATTTTTTCAACATTTTATGTCTGTTGTATGATACAAATTTCTTATGTTACTCTTTAAAACATTTTTATACATGATATTAGATTTTCTGAAGGGCGTATGAATTATGTGCTTAGCGTGTTGGTTAGAGTTTTAATATACGACTAAAAAAAATAATTTATATTAGAAAAAAAATGTTAATTTTTACAGGCTTCATTATTTATGACCAATCTTGTTTTTACTGAATATTTTTCATAAATCAGTAAATAGAATTGCCTCCACAAAAAAAGGTTTATATATATATATATATATATATATATATATATATATATAAAATCACTATACTGACGATATCACATGAATCTCATTAAAATTTATACCTATCTAAATCCTTCTGATGAAGATAACATTAACATTGTTATTTCTCTTAAAATTGTCTATTGTTAATGGAGAATCTTAAATGTATGTGGGTGTTTCACTTCCACTTTTGTTAATTAATAAAATAATTGACTTAATGCAGCAATTATGAATATAGAATGTTTTACTTAAGGTATCCGACTACGTTCGGAACCGTAATTTTACAAAAGCGTATAAATGGATAATATTTATTGTTCAGTGTTGAACAAATAATTTTTGTGACGCCCACAACAACAAGTGAATATTTGTCGTGAGACGGCGCTAGTGTGTGTAGTTTAGTGTATGTGTAAACAGAGTAAGAGCAAGAGCGTATGGAGAACGTTCTAATAAAATTCTTTTTATCTTAGTCCTAGCCATTTAATGTGTGGTGTAATCTTTTAGAGATTTTAAATAATGTATAGTGAACTAGTGCTCATACATTTAAAATAGTTAGTGTCACTTAGATTAGAAAATGTACATAAAATAGTTTTAAAAATATTATTACAATAAAAAATTATTTAAAGTATAATATTTTGAAAAAAAATGAACATAGAATGACATATTTTCAAAATGTTTTTTTTTTGTTATAAATGCTTCTATTTAATAATAGTTTGCCTATATATATCTCAGACCACTCTACAGAGTCTCTCCTAGAATTTTTGAAATATATAACTTAGAAGTTGGTTTATCCATGTTTTACGACAACAGAAGGGAGCAATTTTAAGTAAAAAAATGCAGATAATTATTTCAATTGGTAGTAACACTGAAAATAATGTGAATTTTTCAAAAATCCAAGTTCAGACTGTCTGGAGAAGTCTTTACTTTATACAAACAAAATATTATTATTTTAGAAGCATTTTTTGTAAAAGGAGAACATTTTGAAAAAAGGTTATTCTAAGTTAACTTTTTGCCAAAATATTGTATTTAAATAATTTTATTGTCAAAAAATGTTCTTAAAACAATTTTATACATGTATTCTAATCTAAGTGACACTAAATATCATGAAAACTATCCATTTATGCGCTTTTTTTACAATCGCGGTTCCGAAAGTAGTCGGATACCTTAAAGGAGTGTTGTACAAAAAAGACGTTCCGAAAAAAATATTCCTTACCATTACTTTTTGAAAGGGAAAAATGATACACTAGAGTAACAAACAATAACCTTAAGAAACCACATCAGTTGCTGGTTTAATGAAGCAGGGAGCATCAATGTTGAATGCACGAGGAAGGATTCAAAACGTCCCGGACTGAACCTATAACGTGAAATTCTTTTTGGTTGTAAAGAGATAATGATAACTTTTTTGTGTTAATGCGTCCTTCCCCTTTTCTAAAAGATGTTTTTCCTAAATCATGGTGTAGTGTTTTTGTATCCGGATGCAATTAGTAACCGACGATTGAAAGATATGGCAATTTTTGTGCAGATGTGTAAGGGCGTCCCCATTGGGTGCTCTTCTCCTAGATTATCAGCGTGAGAGATGTGTAGGAATAAATGAAGAACTAGAAGCTGCCATAATCTTAATATTACATTTTAAGATCTTAACTTAAACCAATAACAGATTATATGATAATAGGATATGTGAATATATGATAATAGGATATGTGAAAGAATCTACGGTGGCTAAACACACAATGTATAATACCGGAATAACGTAACCCGGGACCACTATTAATAACTAACTCGCCTAAGCTCAATTTCAATGCGATCACAGATACGAATATTTAAATGGTCATTCCTACCTTAATGTCCAATGAAGTCTCAATCTATCTGATCCTATCTGATGTTGCGGTTCACTGGCTTGCAATGGTATGTACCTTGACTAAGGGCTCTCTGTTACGGGAAAATGCTCTTGACTGCCACTTAACTCCTTGAAATACTCTTCATACTTGCCACACGAACTAACATAACACTCCCCAAAGGCCACTCTGCTTACTCTAAACTTCTGTTATTTAAAAGCTTCCTTATTTGCATCTTTCCTTCACGTTCTACTTCTCGGGTCGGTTGGAAAAGAATTGCCACATTTATTCTGGCCCCAAAGAACCCAAAAGGATATGTTAATGAAAAAACGCGTGAGCCCGTCACAAATGAATATCAACATTTTTGTTTGATTGTGAATGAACACTACGGAGATGAACGAAGTGTAGAAGCATGTGTACGGCAGTAATGCATAATCGCGAAATGAAGCTTTGAGTAGCATCGACGTTTCACAGAAAGCAGGAAAAGTGTCGAAAATGACGGACGTTCTGGAGGTCTGCAGACATCCTGAATTGCAGAGAATGGCCAAAAAGTTTCTGCGGCGGTATGTAAGATGTATCAAACAATAGACCAAATAGCATATTCACTTGAGACATCCAAGGCCACAGGTGAACGGATACTGGTTAAGGATCTCAACGTAGATAAGACGTGTTGACACATCAGTCAACGCATGTTAAACGGAGAACGAAGTACAATTCGAATGGAGCCTCACTTGGATATGAAACAACCATTATTACAATCTTCTTTTCCCGGTAAAATAAATTAATTATATCGGTAGAATGGATTGCATAATCACACACACAACACCATGTTTTGTTGTTAAGTCTTGCTTACAATCATTACTAGAGATTTCTTATACTCTGTATTTATACTTAATAAAGTTCATCATTCTTTTTAAATACATCTTCGATTGATCTCTAGGTATAATAAAACAACTTAAGAAGAGCAAATATTTAGAGAAAAATTAGTCGAATGTGATTACAATTGTACCAGTTAGATAGAACATATTCATGAGAATTTAAAAACAAAGGGAAACTTTGGCAAATGTAAGCAAATTCAAATTAGACCATTATAAATACAGTTTGACTGCCCATCAGCTAGGAAATATAAAATTCTAAGGTTCAGATTACAATAAAAGTTAAGTGATTCAAATTGCATCATATATTCAACTGTTAAAATAATAAAAAAGAAGTGTAATGTTTATAATTTTCGCCCTTTAACCCTTTATCTACCGCATTATAATTTACTGCAGTTTTTTCATGCAATACTTAAATAAATTAAGGGATATACATAAACGAAATACTCAATTTTGGGAAATTTAATTCGTTCGAGTTAATTAATTAATTAGATATTCTCCTGTAAAATTATTTATACACATATTTTACTTAAAATAAATAGTCAAATCATTTTCTAAGGTCTTCATTAACATACAATAAGACCCTTAAATTTTGACATTGACAATTTTTTCGGGACAAAAATGATAATCTTTGCAATCCGCGGAAAATGCCGTCAGCAGAAGATGCAATTTCTTCTACAAAACTATTCGCCTTCCACGCTGAAACACTTATCATAGAACCCGTGCTGCCATACATCTTGGAAGAGTGGATTTCAAAGAATATCCCTGCTAAGTATTGGTAGAATATTCCTGCTAAGTTAGTGTTGTGTGATAGTTCAGAGAGGGGGATGCTAGCTAAGGTGTCATCCGCGTCACTTGTCCATGGTTCAAAATTACCTGGTCCGTCACCTAAAGCCCTCGTGTAGGTGAACACTTCGACGTTAATATTCACTCACTCACTCACTCCAAAAAATACGGTACAGTAGGTATTCTTATTTTTATACATTAAAAATGATTATCTGCCTATTCAATTCAAATTATAGCGTTATAATTAACTTTTAACCACAAACAAATTATGCAAATGTGTCCAAATGATGTAGTGTGAAAGACAAAGTTTATCTAATTTAAGTACCAGAAGCGATAAAAGTATTTATTTTGATATAAGGATCAATTTGTTAGTACGAAATGTGCATAACAAAATCATTAAAAAAACATGCATAGAAATAAATTATAAATTTTTATTGTATGTATGGTTCACTATTTTGGTGATAATGGCTTACACATGAAATAAATCAATAGTAGCTACTCAAAGATTTAGTACAGCCTCCCCTTTCAAAATTTATTTTTATTCTAAAATATAAAAAATAGGGACTACACTCATCAAAGGAATAAATTAGAAGCGAGCACATGACGTAGACAAAACAAAAAGGGAACGTTTTGCTTGCAACATAAAATATAGATATATGCTGTTGCGGTTGTTTTTGCAGTGCATTCCAGAATTGCTTGCAGATGGCAGAATTTTGTCCTACTTACTTGATAATTACCGTTATATTTTGTACACTTCACACAATATCTTCATATATTATAGCCTATGTGTTATTCAGATGTATAAGCTATATTACTGTAACTTTTCATTGAAATCCATTCAGTTGTTTTTGCGTGAAAGACTTCCAAACATTCATACAAACTTTCGCTTTTATATCAATATTAAGGATTCCATACCAAATTATTCTACTATTTTGTTTTATTGAAACATAGTTTTGTAATTTTAATACGTATTTTCCTTCTGCCGCAACCTTTTAAAAATAATAGCATAGTTAAATTTATTTTGTGTATACATTCTTATAAACACTTAAGTTTTATACAGCTCTTTAGAAAATATATATGCTATATTTCTGGATACTCAACACTATTTTTCAACAACAAAACCCAATTATTATTTTATCTAAGCATATCTCTTCCATTGTTCATTTTTTTTCTTTAAGACTTGAAATAGCATTTGTTTTCATACGAATATTACTTTTTTCTAATATAAATTGAAAAAAAGAAAAGAAAAAAAAATATATCTCTTATATGATTTATTGACTGCGAATCATTCAGGTAAAAAAAAATTAATGTTTATCATGAAGATTCTATTTCCAAATTACACTAGGGACAGTTCCTTTGAGATTTTATGTCGTTACCATTTCACTTCTTATACTGCTTCTGCAATAAAAAAAGGATATATAAATGGACTCGAAGAAACTAGGGATTCAAGTTTGTATTAGACGTCTAAAACGTATGCTCATTAAATGCTTGCAATGTTTTTTCTTTTCAAAAAGAAAGCAAAACTTGCATTTGAGAAGTGCTCTTTCTAGACTACATTTAATTTACGTCCTTCTATCTGAGTTGAGTAGTATTTTTGCTAGTTTCCTTATCACTTTTCAGAAACGCTTTTAGAAAATGCAACGTAAAAAGTTCAGATGGTATCATTAACTGTACTAGTATCCTGAATACTTGAAATATACTGTTCTGATAAACATATGTATATTAACATATGTTTTCAATAAAAAAGTAGTATTTGATTTAAATGCATTTATTCAAGTGAAGCATGTTGATGCTCAATTTTTATGATTTAAAATGTATTATAGATAAACCTTTAAAAATATCAAAAAGTTATATATTAAAATGTAAATCTCTATATTTATAGGATTAATGCTAAGGGTGAATTAAGAATCTTTGAGACTCTGAGACCCAGGGAAGAATTTTGTGGACCTGGGCCTCTATACAAACGTCGGTAAAAGCTAAGATCTTTAAATGAAGATAGTATGTAGCATGCATTGCCGAATACTCACTCATACGGTAAATTGAAACAAATGTACACGACTCACAATCTCAAAAACCTTGGTACAAACCGGCTAAACCGATGGCCGCATCTCGACGAAATGTTTTGAATAATTGTTTAGGATATTAGGTCTAGGCCTTCACATGGGAAATGGTCATCACATAGAATCTTACCACTTTTTCATTATTTAAAATTGCTTTTTTTCCTTTGTTGAGAACGTGGACTGGAATAATATTTTACCTCATTAAAATTATACGGATCATGGCTTTACTAAGACAGAATGGAGAACGAACCCAGGCCTCCACCGAGAGCAAGGCCCTGGGCTTCAGCCCTGTCGGCCCATGCCTTAAGGCATCCCTGAGAAAAGTGTCTCACTCATTCATTCACTGATATATCACGGTATCTCCTATAATATTGGACCAACAAACTTGAAGTTCTGCACGAATGTTCCTTTCATTGTGTAGATTAACCACAAGAAGATATTCGCGAAAATGGACTCTCAAGGAGAATTGCAAGGATCTTAAAAGTATAATAAATGATTTCTTTTAGAATGATTATATTTTTAAACACAGGATTATGCAAGCGTTTCTATTGAATAAAAACTCACTACGACTTAGTTCTGCGGTTAGTCTGACCCGGGAAGTTAAATGAAAAATTTACAAGGGCACAACAGACAGAACACACATTTCTCGTTTTTAAACTGACAAAAGTAACTGACTTTAAATATGGCAAACATATTTCTTATATTTACAAGATATCTTCTAAGAAAGTGTTTGCAGAAATCTACTTCCACGTATTTTTTGCGACGGTGGGGGATTAAAATAGCATTATAAAAAAGAAAAAGTCTGGCTTAAACATTTAAACTTACATATTTGGAATTCCACAGGTATGTTCCTTTGGTTGAGAAAAAATTCACTAACAGTGAGGTTTGAGGAAATCTAGATTTATTGCATAAAAAAGTATTTTTTAAAACTTAATTTGGTTAATTGGAACACATTTGAATCTTTATGTAATAACTTGCTGGGTTTTCGTCAATGACACTGTGTTTTTTTTACACAGATTGCTTTGCATAGAAATCATGATTACCTTTTTAAGTAGACTGAATACAAAACAAGTGCTAAATTACATTTCTTGAATAAAGCACAACATAATAGTAATTAGCTTAAATTTTCCTTCAGTGCAGTATAAGCAGTATATACCGGGTGTTTCAAAAGTCACGCACATCAACCTTTGTGGTTGAGTTTTAAAGATAGATGAATTATGTTACCAACAGAATAAAACACAAACAAAGGTTGAACTCTTACCTTATTGTCAGGTGTAAGACATGGTAAAATAACAATAAATGTTCAAAATGATTTCCATTTTCCTGAACACACAATCGAACTTTTTTTACCAGATTAATTGACACTTTACGAAGATTGTGAGAATTAATATCTAATATCTCATGAAGGATTTTACTCTTAAGTTCATCAAGCGTTTGGGGATTATTCCCGAAGGTGACACTTTTCAGATATTACAAAGGAAAAAAATCCTGTTGACAAGTCCGCTAAACGAGGTGGCCAAAGTCCTTTGGAAATGACACGATCATCGAAAATTTCAGTTAAAACTTCCATGTTGCCCCGTGATGTGTGACACGTAGTGTCGTCTTGCCTCAACCAAGCGTACTTTTCATCAAATTCAGCAAGGATATGAATTCCGCAATGATGTTTATGAAAGTAGACGGTCAAAGTTTCACCGTTTTTGAAATTATGAACAAAAGTAAAGGACTAAAAACGTAAATAACGTAATTTTTGGTGTATAACGCACACTTTTATCACAAAAAATACCGGGAGCGGCGAAAAAACCCGGGCAAGACTTTTTCATATAATTTTATAAAAAATTAGGAAATTAACAAAATATAACAAATAATAATACAAGTACACTCGTACTAATAAATAAATTTAATTGGTTTCAAAGTGACCGTCGTTTGCAGCAATGCAGAGACGCAAAAGCTTGCAGAAATTTTCAACAATGGACCTCGAGTCTGTAACCTTTAATGCACCCCATTTCCGCAGACTTGATTGCTGTACAGAATCCAAAGTTTTGTGTGGTTTAGTGTAGGCCCTAGACTCTAAAATGTACCATACATTGTAATCCATGGGATTGAGAGCTGACAAGTATGGTGGTCATTCTTCGGGTGATATCATGTCTGGAAAATTCACCTTCCACCACTCTTGTATCTTTAAGGCTTTTCAAACTACTGCAGCGTCTTGTTGAAGCGTCCAATTTGCATTTCCGAAGTGATTTTGGTCCTGCTGAAGTACAACAGTTAATAATGTCTCTCTGGTACAATTTTTGATTGCCCTCTTCCACAAAAACCAAAAGTGTTTCGCCACTTGCTTAAATTTCGCCCCTGACCATCATCAACTTTTGCTGTTGGCGATGTTCAACAATTTCGGAGTTGCTTGGAGCGTCCATACACAACCTTGTTGAACTTGTTAAACCGTAAAAGGCTTTTCATCAGTGAAAGGGAACCTCTCACAGCGTTGACTTCCGGCCCGTCTCAAAAGTTTTCGGTATTTTCGGAGCCGTACGAGTTTGTTTCATTCAGTGATAATCCGAAATTTTCACAACTTGTAAGGCTTCAGTCCAAGCTCCTTTTTTGCTTTTTGCCTCACCCATCTGTCACTTATTCCCATCTCTCAGCGATCTGTCTCATGGATGGCCTTACGATCCCTTGAAATGCTTACAGTGCGTTTTCCCACACTTCCTGGACGTCCACCATCATTGCTAAGCTCTTTGATGAAACGGTAGATTGCGTCAAATACTGTTTGTCGAGGTGCATTCAGCAAACGAACTGTCTTTTCCCTTGCTGAAACAACTATAACATAGGATATCTTTTGCTTGACATTATCAAAAACACATAAATCAAAATAAATACAAAGAAATATATTTAAAAATATTTTATTATTAAAATGTTAGATAAAGAAACATGAAAACGCGCCAATTAAAAGGAAATTCTTTAACTATTCTAGGAGGCAAGAAATTTGTCCGAGTTTTTCTGCCGCACCCTGTAAGTAGGTTTGCTAAACAAAAAATAAGCTGTTGCATGTTGAAAGTTATATAATAAATGTCCGCGTTTAGTTACCAAAAAATTCGTATAACCTTAATCAGTACAACTAATTAATTATACAAGTGTTTCACCGTTTTTGAAATTATGAGCAAAAGCGAAGTACTAAAAACGTAAATACTGTAATATTCGGGGTATAACACGCGCACTTTTAACCGAAAAAATAAGCTGTTTTGCATTAAAAAAAATTTAAAAAAAAACAGCTGGTTTGCTAAACAAAAAATAAGCTGCTGCATGTTGAATGTTATATAATAGTTGTCATTTTAGTTATCAAAGCATTTGTATTACCTTAGGCTGTAGTACAATTAGTTAATTACAAGTGTTGCATGGTTTCAGAAATTATGAACAAAGGTTAAGGGCTAAGAACTTAAATACCGTAATATCCAGCATATTACGCGAACACTTTTAACACAAAAAATAAGATCAAAATTTACGGATGGGTATTATACTTCGGGTATAAATCGAAAGCTTTAAAAATAATAATAATAAAGGTGATGAACATGAAGAAAATATATACTATTTTTCTACTATTTTTGAAAAGCCTTCTGGGACAATTTCTCGAATAAATTACTTAAAAAACATAAAAGCAATGCATACGTATAATTCAGGTTTCTTCGTAAAAAGGGGGGTGCGCATTACATTCGACGAATTTACTTCAAATTTAAGACATGCATCTTGAAATTATAGGTGCGAGTTATACGGAAATGCGTGTTAAGTCTAAAAATATGCTATTGTTTCACAGAGGATGTACTCTGCTGTGGGTATTTTTTCTTTAATCTTCCTATTTTTTAAAAATTGTTTCAGTATTAATACAAAATCTTGTTAGTTTATTTTTAAGTATAATATTTAATCTGACGTACATTCAGTAAAATTACTTTAAATAGAGTAAACAGCCCGAGTCTATAACCACAATAATGATACATAAACGCTTCAGACACAATTGAAAACCAATTAAAAATATTTAAAGGATAATCATCCATATTACGATACAGAATATTTATATACATAGTACACATACTAAACACAGACATTAACACTTCGATAATTGCTACATTTATTGAATGTCAATGGAAGGTTTATTATTTATATTGTATTTCCAATAAAATAGTGGGTTCTATTTTCCATTGTTTAGCAATTGATTGTCTTAAAAATCAATGTAATTGAAGTTCTATTAAAGCTACGTAAGTGGAATAAATGATAAATGAATAAAATGCAAGGGACAGTCTTATTCGAAATAGCACTTTTCTAATAGTATTGATGCGTCTTTCTTCAGAACTTTAAGTCGATTAACGGGATACACTATTTGTAATTTATTATTTAAAATGATCGAAAATATAATTAAACAACTATTAAATTATGATCCGCGTCTTGAGTACAATAAATAATGTTTATTGATTAATATAAAATTAGCTAATTTTATATTTATAAGGCTGTCATAATTACTTAATTACTTACAAAACTTTATGTGGAATATTGATACTAAGAGTGTTACTATATTTTAACGTAACTTGAATTTTTCTCTTTGCAAGTATGAACCCAATTAAATTAAACCTAAATAAAAGAACATAACGAGCATGTAATTCCAAAGAAATCAATATAGTATGTAATTTGGTGAAAATATTTCCTTACACAAATATAAATAAAAATGTGTCGATATATTTTTAATTGATAAATTAATGGTATATGTGAAGCACAAATTTTACTGAAAACTGTAATTTTGTGATGAAAAATCTGAAACAACTGTGCTTAAATGCCTTGTTTAATATGCATTCTAAATAGAATTATGTATCTTAATTTTTATTAATATTAATAACCAGTATGAAATTTAAAATAATTTCACTAACTATCGGAGAACAATTTATTTTGGACCCATTTTTCTATTGCTTTGATAATTATAGTTAAAATTGTGCGTTATGTTTTTTTTCTTCTTAGTTACAAATAAAAAATATAACTACCAAATTATCTAAATGAATTTAAAATGGAATCCTTACATCTGCTGAAAATTTTAGTGCACCAATTTGAAATTTTAAATAAATGAATTTAAATGCTTTGTATTTCTATATTTAAAATTCTCAAACTGCACAAGGAGTACGATGACGGCATACTACTTAAATACTTTAACAGTAATCTTTATTTGAAGATCTTTTTACGCGCTAATCATAAGGATTTTTTTAAAACTATTTCGCAAACCATCGTGCTTTATAATCAGGTTTTATTTGTGCATCACGTTAATAGTGTGCATCACAAAATTATTATGAACAAATAATGCTATTTTTACTTTGCCGTCTTTTGTTGGTTAATATTCTTTCACACGTTCATTGTTTGGTATTTTATATACTTTTCATCCACTTACTTAATTTCATTGACAAAATTTTCAGTCAGACTTATATGGGAAATCTGCAAGTTTTCGGACATGAGAAGTTTATTGTTTGTACCCAGTTTTTAAATTTGAATTTTATTTTAATATTTTTTGAGTAGTTTTCTTACCATCTTGAATATTGTGATATCTTTCACTAAAAAACTTATATTTTTTCTAATTAAAAGTTTTAATGATTTAAAATAAATTTTCAACTAAAATAAGTTATATTTATTTAGATTTTAAAGTATTTGAATATATATTTGTGTGTGTGTGTGTGAAACCCAAGTTTTGCTTAAAACCTCTAAAGCTATAGTTTTAATTTGTGACAAGCCCAAAGCTTAACTTTTAATTTCAACAAAAAAAGTATATTTCTGTATACATGTATATTTCTTAAATTGCATGCATGGAATAAATAATGCATAACTATTTTATTTGCATACTAAGCGTGTTAATGCATCTTGCAATGGCATTTAACAATATGTAACGATCGGGATTCAAGACGTCATCAAACATGATATTTAGAATATACATGTATTAGTCATATGTTATGACATCATCAGTCATCAGTCTTAGTAGCAACTGAGCGTTACAAGCAATCATGACAGTGATAATTTGATGCATATCTGTAATTAATAATACCGCTGCGGTTTCGATAATTCAGGAATCCTGTCGAAAGACATGTTAAAATGAATTCGTATAACGTGGATAGTAAAACTATTCTTAGAAATGCATAGCAAATATTTAAAGTTTTTTGTTTTATTTTATGCCTTTAAAACAGTGCTTATCAAACTTTCACTTTTTGCGACTTTCACTATTCAATCATAATTTTTATCGCTCTCCCCTCCGCACAATAACACATACACACAATGTGCTGAATTCAATAATACTATATCTGTGACACTAAAGTTACAGCACGGAATGAACCTCTTAAGCGCCACCAACGTAGAAAATGATTACCTCAACTACAGTGATGATTTTCCCCGGACGTATATATACGTCTTTCCGAAGTACGTTCTTTTCTGTTAACTGCTACCCATAAAATTATTCCTAAGGCTTTGAAATGCAATAAAAGGACCTTGACAGTATTTTGCGAAGGATTTACTTATATCAGA